>JAULJZ010022478.1:0-38507 GCA_032270985.1 Heliamphora pulchella
GGAATTAAGAATTATTATCCAATTAAAGACGATTATTTATAGAAAATGAATTATGAAAATCATCAAAATCAATTAAAAAAGCCCTTGGGCTAACAGGTCTGTATTCCCAGTGAGTTAGATAGCGGTATTATTTATATGGAAAATATTAATTATTGACGGAATCCACATCCTGAAAGATCGGGATTAATGATACCCTCTTAAGGAAGCTTATAAGTTTTGATCGGGCCAAACCCTGTAGGTGGATTTGAGTATTCGGCGGTCAAATAAGTTAAGCAAAAGGACTTAAAGAATATCAAGATGGCGATTAAATTAATTTGTCAGTAATTAAATTTAATTGGCGAGTATTGAAAATCTTAACGTCGGGAGAAATGGTAAACATTTAATAGCAGGAGCACAATGTAAGGAGGTATTCAGATTATGGGTCATAGTGCAATTATAGTTTTTTAGTAGTGTGAACTATAATTCAGTATTTTATAGAAATTGCAGAAATCGCTACGTCTTTCCAATAATTGTAGAAACCGTTGATAGGTTTCTATGTTCCACTGGAAGTCTTACTCATAATTACTCCCCAGGTCCATGCTGTAGCCCTATATATATGCGTGTAGGTTGAACTAGTTTTATATCGTATATATATATATATATATATATATATATATATATATATATCATATTTTATCTTTCAAGACGAAAGATGTCTAGGTTCTGCCGGTACGAGTTCTCGATAATCCGTAGCCCACACTACGTTCGAGGATCACGTAAGAGAAAACAGTATAAGATCTGACAGGAGTTTCAACTCGGAATAAAATCGTAGTTGAAAAATCGATTGACAAAAGGTATTCTTCTAAATTAACTTTAGTTGCACGTGTTTTATTTTGATCGTTCGTCATCAAAAGTTTTATCTGGATCCCGTTTCGGTGTTTTTCTGTCCAGCTAATTTTTACCAAAAATTGTTTACAAAAATAATGATCTTAGCAGTTTTGCCTACAACAATTGGTATCAGAGCTATTTTATTTTTTGTTTAGGGTTATCGAGGACGGATAGTTTTAGAAATGTGCAAACTTGATTTTGCAGGTATTCTAATTCCAATTTTGTGATCGTCATTTATTTCATGTTTGATTGAACTGTTTTGAATAATGATTATTTTTTTTAATCACGTGAGTTGACTGTGATAGGTCGAATGTGAGTCTTCGGGAGATTGGATGGATGTAATAACTAGTTTCTATTTTTAAAATATCTATTTAGATTATTTAAGAACTTGTTTAATATCCAAGAACACGAAAAACGGAGGCGGCACTAGCGGTGGTTCGGGTGTTTTGAGCTGCGAATCGCGGTGGTTTTTCTATAATTTTTTGACTTTTTTTCTAGAAGCTTTTTTTGCATATTTTAGGCTTAAAACAATATTAAAAGAAATCCCAAAAATAGAAAAAAAAATAGCATAAAAAATAGCCATGCCTACGGCACCACTGGCGACGGTTTCGGGCCGTTTTTTGTGAGTTTTTTTAATGTTTTTGAGACTATTTTTGAACAAGTTTTTTGGCATAAAGAAGCAATAAAATATCAGTGGAAAAACAGTCCAAAAGTGGGAAATTTGTTTTGGCCAAAATAGTGCACAAACAGGCGGCATTTGAACAGCGCAGCAGTAGCGCAATAAGCGCTGGTTCGGGGATGTTTCGGCACTATTTTTGAGGCGTTCTTCAAAGTAACATGTGACTAAATATTTAAGGTATTTTTTCAAAAAAATGGGCATGACACAACTACCGAAAAAGCCCGAATAGGCGACAGTTTGGAGCGGTGGCGCTAGTGGGCAGCGGCAGTGGCTTCCAGGTAGTTTTTCGGTAGTTTTTAAGGTTATTTTTGAGCAAATTTTTTGATTGAAAAATTTTATTTTTTGAGAGATTTCTTTTGGTATAAAGAACGTCGAAAACGGAGCTTGGATGCAGTGACAAAAGCCGCCTGAAGTGGGCAGCCATGGGCAGCGCCGGCAGGCTGGTGGTGGCCGACGGTTTTTTGGTTCTCCCGGGACTGTTTTGATCTCTTTTAAGATAATTTGGATACTGATATATGATATACTTATATATCAAGCAATATCTGAAAATCCTAATACAATTAGGATACAGAATCAGAGACGAACAGAATTATTACACTTATCCTCTACAGGAGACTGAAATACTTTAGCGTTTCACTTAGATCATAAAAATAAAATATATGCATATCGTGCTTTATATGTATATATAAACTGCGTGGATAATTGCATATCTATTTTATTTATCATGTTAATTTAATTAATTCAAAATTTTGATTTTAATTAAAATATTTTGTAATAAAAAATAAAAATAAAATTTTTTTAATTAATTAATTTTAACTAAATAGAAAAATTTTAGATATTTTATTTTTCACAAAATATCATGTTTAAGATAATTTTTCATAAAATTGGACATCTTAGAAAAACGTGAGAATTAATTTCAAATTTTGAATTAATTAAATGAAAAAATATTTAATCGAAATAAATTTTTATTATTCAAAAAATGGGAAATGAAAAATAAAATAAATACATACCGTTAATCACTACCTTAGTTGTAATACTAAAAAAAAAATTGTATATTTATTAAATTTTATTTATTACGCATTTAAACACGAAAAGATAGTTAGATAAATCAGAATCTTCGAAATTGTGTACACGAAAAGATGTTTGATTCTTTCAGATCGTGTAATTTTTAAAATTAATAAATTTATTTTAATTAAACGAATTTTTATAACCCTAAAAAATATTTTAAAAATCTAAGTGGGAGAAAGAATTTATTCATAAATAAATCCCGTGGTCTCCATTACCAGTTTGTAGGCGATGCAATTAAATCTTGCGTATTGGCAATAAGACCTTCCTTCCCACCGGATAGATTAATTTCGATATCACCAGTACAAACCTTTTTTAGGGATAATTTGAGATAATTGTTCGTGTGAATCATTTCTCTATCTGAAGGGTTCATTGCGAAGCGATTTATTTGGGATTCGGTGGTAGTTAACACTTAGCTGTATATAGTAGTATCATCTCCATCTGAGTCACTACTATTATCTATTAGACTGAAACTATGTCAGCTATTTAATTTTATTTGGCAGGGTCAATTGCCTAGATAGTACAATTAAAAGGAATTGGTCTGTCTGAACAAACGATAGATAGTAGACGTCCTCCCATCGAGACATACTATTTACAGGGAACCAAGCAGCTAGCGAATTTTGTTCTTTAAATGGTAGAGGGACCAAATTAAAATAAATTTAAAATTTTGCTCGTCAAAATTAAAGGTTAATTTTAATTATGTGATTCTTAGGAGTAAAATGATTTTCAATCCTTCCGCATCTATACTCAAAGAAAACAAACTAATGGGATCAAATTTTGTTAACTGAAAAAGTAACTTGGATATGGCTTTAACTACCAAGGGTGTTCCTTCAATACTAGAAATTGTGTTTATTTCTTAAAAAGGTTCTTCCTTTAAATTAAAAGGCAAGAAGAAGAAAAAATTTCAAACACAGGGAGGCATAGGTCCAGAAGCAATTAAGGGCCCAAAAACTGGTGTGAAGAAGCCGAGAGGCAAGTGCTATTAGTGTAACTAGTTTGGGCATTGAAAAAAGCAGTGTTCGATTTTTCTCAATAAACAGAACAAACCAGGTAATTTCTATTCACTAGTGGTTGAAACATGTTTAACGGTGTTATCTATCGGTACCTGATGTGTAGATACGGGAGCCACTAATCATGTCTACAATTCTTTATAGGGGTTCTAAGAATTAAGACAGCTTAATGATGGGGAATATACCTACATATGGGCAATAATACAAGGGTGACAGCAGTTGCAGTAGAAGATGTCACTCTCAGTTTTAGTAGAGATAGGATTTTACTTCTAAAAGATTGTCTTTATGTGCCTTCGATTAGAAGAAATTTAATTTCAGTTTTTAGTTTAATAAAGGACAAATATTCTATTTATTTTAATGACTTTGTGGTTGTGAAGAAAAATAAATATTTTATTTATTCTGGTTTATTGGTAGATGATCTGTATTTCGTACCTCCTATCTCTCCTATATTATAACTAACTAAATTGAATAATACATTTAATTTACCATATAAGAAAAAGTTTCCTTCATTAATGAATCAAACGCTTATTTGGTATTTATGCTTGGGTCATATTAATCTAAAAATAGTAAATAGACTGGTAGAAGATAACCAGGAGGCACTTTCAGTCTGTGAATCCTTCTTAGAAGGTAAGATGTCTAGGAGTCCTTTTTCGGCCAAAGGTTATGGAGTTAAAGAACCGTTGGAATTGGCTTACTCTGATGTATGTGGTCCTATGACAATCCGGGCGAGTGGTAGTTTTGAGTACTTCGTTAGTTTTATTGATGACTACTCAAGATATGAACACGTTTACCTGATGCACCGCAAGTTTAAATGCTTTGAGAAATTCAAAGAATTCAAGGCAGAGGCAGAGAAGCGTCTGGGTAAAAGTATCAAATCACTACGATCCGATCGTGGTGGGGAGTACCTCTTTGGGGAGTTTAGGGACTACTTGTCATCAGAAAGGATTATATTCCAATTAACTACATCAGGCTCTTCGCAGCTGAATGGTGTAGCAGAAAGAAGGAATAGGACTCTTATGGAGATGATAAGATCCATGATGAGTTATTCAGGTTTACTCGATTCGTTTTGGGGACTCGCATTAGAGATAGCGGCTTATATTCTGAACTTGGTACCATCTAAGTCAGTACCTTCTACTTCTACAGAATTGTGGAAGCCTAATCTGAAACACTGTCGAATTTACGGGTGTTCAGCACATTTGCTGAAAGGGAATGTGGGTAAGTTAAAATCGAGGACAAAAGTTTGTTTCTTTGTGGGGTATCCCAAGGGAACGAAGGGTGGTCTATTTTATAATCCTAAGGATCAGAAGTTCATTGTTAGCACCATTCTTGGAACATGATTATATTATGTACCAAAGGCCCAATAGTAAAATTGTTCTAAAAGAAATGAGAGAAAATACCAGTAGAACGGAAAAGGAACCACAAGTCACTAATATCCCATTGCCTCATCGTAGTGGGAGGATTATCAGGACAACTAAAAATCAAGAATAAGGTGCTGACACACAAGGTTCAGATTCTGCACAGTGTGTTACTGCTAGTACACAGACACAGGTAGTGCCTCGTCGTAGTGGAAGGGTTGTTCATCAACCTGATCGGTATATTTTCTTGGGAGAGTCTTTTGACAAGATCCCAACAAAATTGGATACCAAACCCAGTAACTACAATGAAGCACTTCTGGACAAAGATGCAGATCTTTGGCAAAAGGCTATGAATTTAGAGATAGAATCTATGTATTCCAATCAGGTCTGGGAACTTGTAGAATCACCCAAAAGAATAAAATCCATTGAATGCAAGTGCATCTACAAGAGGAAGAGAGGAGTAGACGGGAAGGTTGAAACCTTCAAAACTAAGCTTGTTGCAAAATGGTTCAATCAGAAACAAGGAATCGATTATGAGAAAACCTTTTTGCTGGTAGTCATCCTTAAATCTATCCGAATTTTCTTATCCATTATTGCTCATTTCGATTACAAAATTTGACAAATGGATGTCAAGACAGCTTTTCTTAATGAAAGTTTTGACGAGTGTATCTATATGGTACAACCAGATGGTTTCATAGCAAAGGGCCAGGAGCACATGTTATGCAAGCTTAAAAGTTCCATTTATGGACTTTAGCAGGCATCGAGGTCTTGGAATACTCGGTTTAATCAATTCATAAAATCTTATGATTTTGATCAGAGTACAAATGAATCATTTGTATACAAGAAGCGTGACGGAAGTGTGGTAATCTTTTTATTACTTTATGTAGATGATATCTTGCTCATCGAAAATGATGTGGGGGCATTATCTACGGTAAAAGTATGGTTATCTGGGCAGTTCGATATGAAGGACTTCGGAGAAACCAGTTACATCCTTGGGATTAAGCTTGTTCGAGATCGAAAACAAAGGATGTTAGGCTTGTCACAAGTAAAGTATATCGATGATATCCTTGTTGACCTAACTAGGTTTCAACCTGTTTTGATGATAACAAACTAAAGCTTCTAATTGTGCAAATTGAGTGTGTCCACAATACTTCAATGACACAAGCACAATTGAGAAAGCAAAACAGAAGCCATGAAGCATGAAGATCATATTCAAGCGGCTAACATCCATGGAGCAAGAGAAAAATCAAGAAGACAAGAAAAGAACTTGAAGGACTTGAAGATTTTCTAAGTGTAAATGCACTAGAACCTATGTAAGTTCACATACCATTGGTTATACGTGTGAAAGCTCATAAGAGACCTTAGATGCACCATAGGTTGGTTAAACATTTCATAACAAATCATTTTCAAAGTATAAAATATGTTTTAAAATGTTTCAAAAAAAGTTCGGCCAAAAATATGCAAAATTTGTTTGATGAAAATTGACATACCTTCGGTATTTTGGCCATAACGTTTTGTACAAAATGAATCCTGATATGAGGTTTGAACCATTGGAAAGTAGACTTCTGGGACTTCAATTTGAACACAAAAATGATCCTATTCGGAGTCCAGATGAGGAGTTATGGGAATTTGAAGTTGGGAAATTTGAGTAATCGCAATTCAGTGGCCTGAAGACCAAGATCTAGTCGACAAAACCAATCCAGTCGACCGAACCTCTCAATTCAGTTGACCGAACCACTTATTTTTTAATTTTTGAAGTTAACGGCTAGTTTGACATTTTCTTATTTAGCCCAACGGCTAGTACGAACTTTTAGCCTATAAATAGAGCCTTTAAGCTGTAGTTTTACATACTTCAAACCATCAAATCAACTCTCTCATATTTATCAATTTTGTTCTTCAAATTCTTCATTTTTATGGAATATTTTTTAGAGAAAACCTTAGAAATCATCCGTTGAGCTTTTCACTTGTATATCATTTGGAGTGAATAATAGTGTGCTTCATTTGTATTAATTTGCTTGCTAAATGAGCTGTTCTTGTACATCCAGTTTGAATTCTACTCATGTATTCTTATTGTAACTTGAGAAAGTGATTCTCAAGAGAGGCCACTCCACCTATTGAAGGAGAGAGGGAACTCCGCCTATAAGGAGGGACTTAAGAATAGGACATTCTTAAGAGAGACTACTCCATCTAGATTAAGGAGAGAGGTTGCTTCCCCTATTGAAGGAGAGATAGTGAAAATCCTCATAGCGATTGGCGTGAGGCAAGGACGTAGGCCGTTGCGCCGAACCTTGTAAAAATCTTGGTGTCGTATTTCTATCTCGCTTTACTTTTCATTCTCATTATTATATTATTGTTTATATTTGCATCACATACACTTAAAATATATACTTGAATTATTCACTATTAAATTTCATACTTGTATCTTAATTTGTAAAACAAGCAAGTTTTGAATCTAGTGATTTCATTTTTCAAACAAAAAGTTTTTTAAACTTGTGAATTAAAATCTAAACTTACGTTTTAATTTCTCAAACAAAGAAGTTTTGAATCTTGCTTATTAGTGAATTAAAATCTACACTTGTGTTAATATTTAAACAAGATTTTTTTAAATATCCAATTTACCACCTCTTAGGATTGCACATATACTATTAATCCTTACTCATTTTAGCATGTAGGATTCCAAGAAAGGGTTTCTCCCTTTCAGGGATGGAATCACTCTATCTAAGGATCAGTGTCCTAAGACACCTGGTGAGATAGAGAAGATGAATGTGGTTCATTATGTTTTGACAGTAGGAAAACTAATGTATGATATGTTTTGCACTAGACCCAACATCTGCTTTACTGTTAGCATGGTTAGCAAATATCAGTTTAACCCAGATCAGGAGAATTCGACTATGGTAAAGAATATAATTAAGTACTTGAAAAGGATTAATGATTATATGATGGTTTACCAAGCAGACAGTCTAGTACCTTTAGGGTACACAGACTCAAATTTTTAGTCACATAAAGATTTCAGTAAGTCTACCTTTGGATATGTGTTTACCTTAGGAGGTGGAGCTATTAGTTGGAGGAGTATCAAGAAATCCTGCATTGCAGATTTCATCATGGAGGCAGCTTCTAAAGCAGCCAAGGAGGCCCTTTGGCTCAAGAACTTCCTGTTGGATTTAGATGTGGTCCCTTCAGTCTAGTTGGCTATTACACTTTATTGTGATAATCGTGGAGCGGTTGGAAACTCTAAAGAACCAAGAGTCCACAAGAAAGGAAAGCACATTGAGTGTAAGTATCACTTGATACAAGAAATTGTATAGAGGGGTGATGTTGTTGTAATCAAGATTGCATCAAGAAACAACCTTGCAGATTCTTTTACAAAAAGCTTACCGGCTAAGACTTTTTATAGTCACGTAGAGGGCATGGGAGTCAGATATATGGCAGCATGGTTTTCAGTATAAATGAGAGATTGTTAGGGATGTATATTAAAAATCATGAATATTATTTTTGTTTTAGTATTTAATTTTATTTTAATAAAATTGAGAATATTTATGAGCAATGTATGTAATATTATTTCTTTAAATGTTATGCATAGATGTCTTTTATTCTGTACAATATTTAATCTGGTGTGTAGAATACGGCTTGCACATAGAAGACCAGATTTTAGCTTATTACAGAATATAAGTTTTTGTTCACAGTTTAGATGAAAATAGACATATCATCGGTACGACTGTAGCACAGAATTTTAGTATGCCTATTTTGGTTACGGGAAACAGATAATAATGTCGTTTATTATTCCGACTCTCTATACTAGTACACTTTGTGTGTATTGAACGGGACATATTAGGGTAATTAATTTTATACTGACTATATAAATTAATTCACACCCCAAGGTTATTATGAAAGTGCTTATACTCTTAATTCTAAAATAATTAATTTTTTGTGTATATTTAATACTCGTTGTTTTGATTCATTAAAAGATGCGATCTTATATGGGTTTATATTCCTAGTAAGCTGGATAACGGTATTAATTATATGGTGAATATTAATTATTGACGGAATCCACGTCTCGATAGATCGGGATTGATGATACTCCCTTAAGAAAGTTTATAAGTTTTGACCAGGCCATACTCTCCAGGTGAATTTAATTATTCAGCGGTCAAATAAGTTAAGCAGAAAGGTTTAAGAAATTTTAAAGATGCCGATTAAATTAAATTGTCAGTAATTAAATTTAATTGGCAGGCATAAAAAATCTTAGCGCGGGGAGATAATTTAAGCATTTAATAACATGAGTTCAATGCAAGATGGTCTTGAGATTATGGCTTAGAGTGCAGTTATAGTTTTTTTGTGGTGTGAACTATAATTTAGCATTTTATAAAAATTACAGAAATTGCAGCAAGATTTTCATAATTACAGATAACGCTGTGAGGTTTACATAATTGCAGAAACCGCTAGATACGTATCTGGGTTACACTAGAAGTTTTCGTCATAATTACTCCACAGGTCCCTACTGTAACCCTATAAATATGCGGGTAGGCTGAATCAAATTCAGAAGTTATCTTCAAGACTAAAGTTGTCCAGGTTATATTGGTAAGAGTTCTCGAAGGATCGTAGTCCACACTACATTCGAAAATCACATAAGAAATACAGTAGAAGGTCTGCCAGGAGCTATAACTCGGAATCAAAAGTTCATAGTTGGAGAATCGACCAAAAATGTATTCATCTAAATTAATTGTGGTGGCACGGATTTTATTTTGATCATTCGACATCAAAAGTTTTATCTGGAGCCAGTTTCGGCAATTGTTCGTCCAGTTATTTTTTATCGAAAAATTGTTTACAAAATAATAATTTTGGCAGTTTTGCCTCCATTAGTTTTTAGTTACCTTCTTCAAAAGTGGTTTTCATGAAAATTATAGGTAACATATTAATCTAGTTGCTTTCCAAAAATTAGATTCAACAACCTTTGGATGATCCCCTAAACTATTTTTAAACTCTTTGTTAAAAACTGATTATGCTATGTGTTTGATGGCTATCTAAACACATTTTATAAAATGGCTTATTTCTCTAACGTTTTCCAAATAACTACTCCGAGCACTATACATGAGATTTGTAGGGACCATATTGAACTAAAACATATCAAAAAATCAACCCAGTAGGACCTGTTTTGATACCTCAAAATCGTGACCAATTGAGACCTTTTTTTCTGCAATATTCTATATAAGTGCTGAACTGTTTTTGCTTACGAGAATTTAGTCACCTAGTTACCTTAAGATCTGGCCTTAGTGTTCAACATAAAAGTTGTAGAGAATATTTTTATCTAAATTGTGACCAAAAACAAAAATCTAACTCCAAGTCTAAGTACCTTAAAGTGTTGCTGTACTTTAAAAATTGATGGTTGGAAGTGATTGATAAATGGTTAAGTTAAATCCTTAAACAAGTGATGGCTTGATTGAGTGCTTAGTGTCTCTTAGACCTAAAAAGGAAGTAACCATGGTCCCTAAAACCAAAGAAAATATTTAATGGTTTGAATTATTTTAGTACTTCACATTCTAAGAGGGGTAGAACTCAATATTAACGGATAAGTCGTGTTTTGCTTATTAGACACAAAGATTGTTGTACCCGAGGGTTCAGCTTCACTCGTCAAAGGAGGCTTGATTCTAAAGCACATAAGATTAGATGAGTGTGCTTAGCCATTATCTTGAACACGAATCTATGTGAATGATGCTTTGAAATGCTTCGATGCTCATTGTTTGAATTATGACAAGTTTTGAAAGCATGAACTATTGTTTTCAATGCCATGATATTTTTACTTCAAATGTGTTATCCATGATCTTTTGAAGAAGTATGATGTTTTTATAAAAGTACTATCAATGCTGTGTGGTTGCTCTAAAGTGTTAAGTTACAAGGGTTTCCAACCCTTTATATCACGTTATGAGGGAGGTCACCCAACAATGGGTTTTTCATTTGTCCCTATAAAGGAGGTTTCCCTTTAAGGGGAGGTTATTTGCCTTTAAGGCTTTTGGGTTGAGTCTCAAGTTTTAGCACATATCACTCGTGCTTGGTAGAGAGTAGCTCTTATTCCATCGTGTAGCTATCTGTGTATTGAGAATCGAGGTTACGATACTGTCAAAACTTTCGGTCATGAGGTTAACGACTACTTGGACACTGTTGGGGTTTGGGTTTAGTTATGAAAAAAAGTTGTTATTCATTTAGTTGTGGCAATTAAGCCAAGATACATTCTTTTTTCATACTGAGAAAGTTCTGTATAATCTATGATATTTTTATGTTCAAGTAAATACATCAGTTTCTATGTTTTGTGAAAAGTATGATGAACTATTTTCATAAAGTGTTTTCAGTTATTTTTAACTAAGTAACTGTCTTTTTCTATTCATAATAATGCTAAGTGTACTCTCATATAACCTCTGTGGTTGCAAATAACAGGAACGACTAGGAGCTAGTTGACTATAGGCGTCGCCGAGTAGTGTTGAAGCTAATGTTGAACGATTGTTTTGGTCCAGTTTTCTTTTGTTTAATTTTTGGTCTTGGTAAACCTTCATGTATAAGATCTGAAGGTTTTTGTTGTATGCCCTTAGAATGGTGTGTCCCTAGAGACTCATGTTTACCCCTTTTAATTAATGGCTTGTGGTTGCTTAAAAATTCATGTTTAGTCTCTTAATCTTGGCTAAGTCTTGTCTTTCTCTTTAGCCGGGTCTGCGGCAGGATCACACCCCATTGTACAGGTTGAGTACCTTGCGAGAGCAAGGTGTGACATTTTGGTATCAGAGCTCTTGGTTATTAGTTCTCTAAACTTGTTAGAGTGTGGTCTGTGGTGGACTTAGGTTAGTGTGTCATCTCGCGGTTTGTCGAGTAGAGTGGGTTAGGCTTGAGGTTGTCATATCTTTGCCTTCTGGCATCTGACTAACTAGCTTTAAGGTCCATTTGGGAAACGTATTCTACACGCATATGGTCCTGACTGGAAATCTAAGTTATCAAACATGGGGAGATGGCCCTTGTGTCATTAAACCTTCCGTTATACAGTCTGTTCTTATCTTTATGTCTATAAGTTAGACTCCTGTGTCAAGTCCTCATCCATACCTTTCTTATAATAGGGAGAAGTATGGAGAACTCGAACGGAGCATCATTCAACTCGAATTAATATAATGAGGCACAACAAGAAGAATCTCCACAAGTGGGACTAGCAAAACCTGACCCAACTACTAGGATGCTAGCGGTGATTGTAAGGTTGACATAATAGAATGCGAGGTGGATTGTAATGTAAGCTGAAAGGAACAGTAACTCCTTAATCAAGCAATTCAAGGACTTGGGTGGAAAGGAGTTCACGGGAACCCGTAGCCCCGCAGAAGCAGAAAACTTGTTGAAGGATGTCATATGTATTCTAGTTAGGCTAGGGGTAGATGCAGATTATAGGATTGACCTTGTAATAACCCTTACCTTGACGACCAATAGCAATAAGACACGTGTCCACTATTATTTTTCGGCCCAGCTAATTAAACTCCCTACAATAATGTGAGATTAGACAGCTCGCCATAAAATTTAGTAAATTAGTAGCAAATCTTCAAATAAAATTCCTGACAAAACCTTATAAATTATTTTGAAATCAAAACTCAAAATCTTCATCTGTTAAAATTTTAAATAATCAAAGATGAAGATAAAAAAAAAATTGGGGTTATAGAATTTCTATACAAATTCTGATTACATGATAAATCATAAAATAACATCAAAAACTTATCTCGAATTTTTAGAAATTTTTTGAAATTAAAAAATTTACAGCTATTAAAAATAATAGTAATGGATAAATTGCAATAGTATATATTAAATAGACAAAAAAATTAGTAAATATTTTAATTATACGATAATTCGTAAAAATACATGAAAAGTTGATACATAAATTTTAAAAATTTTCTAAATTAAAATTTTTACATAAAAAATTACTATATTTAAATTTTGAGTGGCCGCACATCTAAAAATGAGTTAAACCCCTTTTTCATGCGTGAAGACACCTTTCCTCGAAAGTAGACACCTGTCCTCGAAAGTTTGCCTATAAATAGGCAGTTTTGCTCATAGCTTTAGCACACGTAAGCCATCAGAGACTAAGCCTGAGAGTTATATGTATCAAAAAAGTTTTCCCGAGGCTATCTCAGCAATTTTAGTGGAGGGTTTTTAGCTTCAATAGAAGCTTGGGAAGAAGGCGACTCAGCCACCTCCCCTAATGCTGCGACCAACTCCACCACACCACCAACCGCTGCCACCGCATTCCACTATCGGTCTCTGTCCACTAACGCTGGCGCCACACCTCTGCTCCAGCGGCTGCAACTCCAGCGACCATGACCTACCGGCAACAGTGCCGGTCTCTTTCTCTCTCTGTTATTCTCTTTATCTCTCCACCCGCCACCCTCTCTCTCTCTCTCTCGGCCCTTCTCCCTCAACCATAGCCACCAACCGGCGCCACCCCATTACCCCTGCTGTTACTTCACCATCGCCGACACACCATCCTCTACCGTTGAATTCTCTCCGTCTCTCTCCCTGTCTCTCTCTCACTCTGTTCATACCACTCTCTTCCCCATGTGTATAATCTCTCCCTACCCTATGTAATACATGCATCTCTCTTTCCCCGAGCACCACAACCTGCACCACGCTACCGTCACCCCAATCATAAACCACCACCAAGAACCTCATCACCCACAAGCCTCTGTAGTTTTTTTTTATTTAATCTTGCCACAAGAGAGGACCTGTGTGCGTGTGTTTTGAAATGCATGTGTGTGTGCACATTAGTGTATAGTAGTGAGCGTGTGATTCGGGGTTGCTGTGTGTATGCATGTGGTTGTGTGTGGAAGGAGGCCCTGCGTGTGTGTTGGGAGCTTAATATTATGTGTGTTCATGATTCTGTTGGGGTTGCATGACTTTCTTTTGAGATTCATTTTAATTTTTTCAAAACAAATTTTTTTATAATGAAATTATGAAAGTTTCTTTTAAAATGTTATAAAAGAAAATTTATTTAAAACAGAAATTTAAGATAAATTTTATATAAAGATGAAAATGTTAAAGATTTGGAATTTAAAAAGAATAAATCAAAGTATAAAATTTTCGTACTAAATTTTTAGATAAAAAGAGTATTTTTATTGTTTAAGATTTTTCTTATTTTAAGATTCAGACTAAATCACGTAGATAAAATTTTATGAATACTATGTAATGTAAGTGATGATACAATTTTTTTGTTCGAAAGCTAAATTTAAATAATAAATTTTGATTTTTTTTTGGTAATTATATTAAATTTTGATTAACCAAACAAGCTAAATAAATTTTCAAATTTTAGCTAAAATTTATTTTTACTTGGAGATTTTAAATCGTAAATAACTCTAGCAGTAGCAATTCTAAAATTTCGTATAAGAATGACATCCTACACTTACGTATTGATTTTGGTTTTTCCTAAGCACCGAAGTCTTGTCACAACGATATTAGGAAGTTGGGGGATCGGAAATGAGGAGATAGTTTTGTCGTACCTAAGTCAAGGTGAGAGTGCTTAAGTATTATTTTGAACGTAAATACATGGATTATGTTTTAAATATGTTTTATATCCATATTTTGAAGTATGAGAAATTGTGAGATTATGATTTTTTTTATTCAAATGCACTGGTGTTTTTTTAAATATGGTATCTGTACCTTTTGAAAAGTATGTAGTTATGATACAAATATTTTGACAAATGTCATCAATATTATGAGATGTTGATCCAAAGTGCCAAGTTACAAGGGTTTTTGGCCCTTTATATCCCGTTAGGGGAGGTCACCCAACTATGGGCGTTGTTTATCCCTATGGGGGAGGTTTTCCGTTGAGCGGGGGTTTTTGCCTTAAAGGCTTTACATGCTAAGTTTCAGACAGCACATACTACTCGTGCTTCGTAGAGAATAACCCCCATTTCCATCACGTTGCTATCTGTGCATTGAGAATTGAGGTTATGGTACTATCGGAACTCCCGATCGTGAGGTGGATGACTACTTGGTCACTGTTGGATATGAGTTGCGGATGAAACACGTTTATTGTGGCTATTGAGCCTAACAATATTTTTGTAAAGATTGGGAGATCTTGAAAAACTGATAATGTTGTATATGAAATTTTTGTGACAAATGAATGTAATATCTTACTTTTCTCATGTACAGCATGATGTTCTAGTATTCCTAAGTAGAATCAATATTTTCTATCTTGTTCATTATAATACTAAATGCACTCTCCTGTAACCTTTGTGGTTGCAGATAGCAGGGATGGTTAGAGTTGATCCACCATAGTTGCTGGGTCCACGATTCAGGCTCGCAGTCAATTGTCTTTTTGTTTAAATCTTTAGAAGTCAGGGCCTGAAGTGCAATGTTTTTGTTAAGTATATATTCCAGTTTGGATGTATGGAAGAACGCATCCATGATATGTACAACTATTTTTTGATCATATAAATAGATAATTACAATTTGACTGGCACAAATACTCTTTGATTGTGTTTAAATCACATCGATGTTCGACCCCTAGAGAGGGGGTGTGACAAACCTCATAGCTTTTATCTTTATGGGAGAAGCGTACCACTAGTGCGAAGCCACAGAGCGATTACTGAAAATGTTAATGCCAGGAGTGGAACCTCCCGTACCCCAGAGGATTACTTGGGATCATTTTGTGAGGACGTTCGACAAACAGTATAAGCCCATAACCTACAAATACGAGACGGAGCAAGAATTCATTGATCTGGAGCAAGGTAGGATGACTTAGCGGAATATGAGATGGAGTTTACAGAGTTATCACTAGATGCCACCTAGCTTATACCCGATGAGGAGACAAGATATAGAAGATTTAAAAAGGGATTGAGTTTTTCGATTAGTACAAGGTTGACCGTTCTCGAGATGAACAGATATGTCTGGTGAATAATGCAAAGATGGTTGAGAAAGATATGGAGGGAGAAGGAAGACGAGAAGACTTCAAGAAGTGCAAGTTTGAGAATATCACAATAAGTAAGGTAGGGAGACAGGGTCCCAAGGGTGGTGCCCTAAGGCAACCGGCTTCTCGAAGCCATAGTTATCAGTCAACTGTGAGAAATTCCAAACTTAGAGGGGATCGAGCTAAGTAGGAAACATCTGAACAAGCGAAGGAGACAAAAATGAATGGTTGCTTCAAATGTGGAGCCCCTAACCACTTTAAGAAGGATTGTCCAAGAAATAACCAATGAATCACTTGCTATCGTTATGGTGAATCGGGGCACATTACTACTTGGTGTTGACATTATGGGCTACTGGCACAATCGTTTATAGAAAGCAGAAGAGTGGATGGGTCAGCTGGAAGTGTGCAAGATAAGGAAAAAGGATTGATGGAGGCCCCAAGGATCCTAGCACGAGTTTTTACTATCACACGCCAAGATGCTCAGGCAACACCCGACGTGGTGACAGGTACATTTACCGCTTTTGTTAGAGATGCCTATATTTTGGTAGACCCTAGATCAACACACTCGTTTGTATAACCCTTTTTCATAACAAAAGTAAATGCTGTAAGGATGGAACCACTTGACTGGATGATAACTATAGTTACATGTATAGGAGAAGAAGTGGTAGTTAAAAGTGTGTATAAAGATTATGTGTTGAAGATAGGAGATAAGGAGATGTTTGTAGATTTGATGCCTTTGAATATGTCTGGTTTCGACTTGATTCTTGGGATAGACTTTCTATCGTCCTACCATGCGTCGCTAGATTGTTTTAGGAAAAGAGTAATCTTTGGGATACTCGAGAAGGAGGAATTCATTTTCCAAGGGGACAAGGGTAGAACATCTATTTGTATCGTGTCGGCCATTAAGGCTTCAATGATACTGAAAAAGGGTTACTAAGGGTTTTTGGCACATGTAGTGGACACTGAGGTAGAAGAAAAGAAGCCTTCAAAGGTGCCAGCTGTTTATGAGTTTTCAGGCGTTTTTCTAGAGGATTTTTCAGGATTACCCCCAGACTGAGAAGTGGAGTTTACGATCGACTTCTACCCTGGCACAATGCCCATATCTATTCCTTCCTATAGAATGTCACCTGTTGAGTTAATATAAAAGAATAATTGTAGGAATTATTAGACAAAGGATTCATCAGACCTAGTGTCTCATCGTGGGGAGCACCTGTTTTGTTCGTGAGAAAGAAGGATGGAATGTTGAGGATGTGTATTGACTATCGATAATTGAATAGAGTGACCGTTAAGAACAAGTATCCTTTGCCTAAGATATACGATCTATTCGATCAGTTTCAAGGAGCTAGAGTGTTCTCAAAAATAGACTTGAAATCAGGATACCATCAATTGAAAGTGCAGGAGTCGAATATACCCAAGACTACCATTAGGACTCGTTACGGGTATTATGAATTTGTTGTGATGCCTTTCGGATTAATGAATGTGACTGATGAATCGCGTGTTTAGAAGCTTTCTAGACTAATTCGTAATTATCTTCATAGTTGAAATTTTGATATATTCTCAAAGTAAGGAGGAACATATGGAACATTTGAAGATTTCTTTTCAGATTCTAAGGAAATGCAAGTTATACACAAAATTTTGTAAGTGTGAGTGTCGGTTCGATCGGGTGGTGTTTTTGGGTCATGTTATACTCGGAGAGGGAATTCAAGTGGGCCCAACAAAGGTGGAAGCGGTGGTTAATTTGAAAAGGCCAACTAGCGTGACAGAGATACGAAATTTCTTAGGGTTAGCTGGTTATTACAGACGTTATATCTGGGACTTTTCCATGATTGCGAAACCATTGACTCGGTTGACTCAGAAGAATGTGAAGTTTGAGTGGTCCGACCAATGCGAATAGAGTTTTCAAGAGATGAAGTCAAAACTAGTGTCAGCACCTGTGTTTACCCTTCCATCAGGCAACAAGGGCTTTGTTGTTTATAATGACGCGCCACACCAAGGTTTAGGTTGCATTTTGATGCAACACGAAAAAGTATCACCTATGCCTCCTGACAGTTAAAACCCCACGATAAGAATTACCCTACCAACGATCTAGAGTTAGTCGCAATCATCCTCGCACTTAGATATGGAGATACTATTTGTACGGCGTCCCTTGCAAGATATTTACAGATCACTAGAGCTTAAAGTATATTTTCACTCAAAAAAAGTTGAACTTGAGGCAGATGAGATGGATGGAGTTAATTAAGGATTATGACTGCACGATTCACTATCATCTGGGAAAGGCCAATGTGGTGGCAGATGCCCTCAGCCGAAAATTAGTGGGAAGTATAGCGCACCTTCGAGCGATATGAAATGAAATTTTTTCTTAAATACAGATGCTTAGAACCAATCTTAACGTAGGAAAGAATTGAGGCCTATTAGCAACTTTAATCATAAGGCTAACCTCGTTAGACCAGATCCGAGCAGCTCAATTGGCAGATAATCAAATAGACAAGACAAGGGTGGAAGCAACAACTAAAGGGAACACGGAATTTGAAGTTCGAGATGACATATTGTGGTTCAGCCATAGGTTGTATGTGACCTCTCATCCTCTGGGAACGTCAAGACACACATAAGTATAGATAAGGAAAATATTCTAACAATTCATTCATATTTACATATCATAAATAATACATCATTAAGAGTGCTAAACTGTTAATAAGTACATAAAGATTACAGTTTCACTAAAAAATTTAACAAAAATTACAATACGGTCGTGGAAACTGAATAAAAGAACAAAAAGGGAGAAAGTTCAAATTCTTCAAAACTGCGTTGTTGTGGTTGGTTGGTTCCTGTCACTCGCTCTGTTCTTCAAAACTTTCTTCTTTTTCGGGGTGTCTTCCTCTAAGAACTCCTTCTCCTCACCTGTGGCACGAATGCAATGAGCCAAGGCCCAGAAGAACACTCTCCAAACTCTCTAACCAGTCTCACGGTATAAACTGTCCACAACGCATTTCATGTAACACTTAAAGCGTTTATAAATCAAGGAGACAAGCAAAGATGTAAATTCAGTAGACAGGTAAGTATTAGACATCAAATTACACAGTCAATGAAGAGTGAAATGCAAATGCATTTGCCCAACCTGATTATAAATCAACCAATCGAATTTTGAGTGACACCATTACATTCTCGTACACCAACGTTCCCAATCATGACGGCGTATAGCGGATGTTTGGCTCAAGACGTGGCACGTCTCAGGACATAACACGACTTAAGACGAATATGACTTAAAGTTGATCATACCCAACACAATAATTCGAATGGCACCATTACGTTTCCGAACGTTACGTTCCCGTACATCAGCCTTCCCGATCATAGCGGCGTATAAAGGCTGTTCGGCTCAAGACGTGATATGGCTCAGGATGTACATGGCCCAAAGTCAACGGTTCTAACAGTGTCTCTCGAGGTGATATCTAAAATTTCTCTTAGTGCGCACTCTTATCTACCCCGCTTAAAATAAGGTAACTCGTTGCATGAATCTTCGATCTTCGATCTCGATGCTCTTACTCGTCTTTTGCATATAGATTCCTCGCTGTTCCCGAACTCGGTATCGTCCTGACGCGACTCCCTATGGGACTTAGACGCATCAAATTTTAGTTCTTATAATGTATAGATGATAATAATATTTAATACAACGCATCCTATAGAGCTCCAATGCGACAAAACACATGGTTTCCCATAACCCAAGGCCTAAAGGTTCACTAAACCTGGGCTCTAATACCAACTGTGGCGCTCTGTCCTCCAGGCACGTCGAGACATACATAAATATAAATATAGGGATATACTAGCCATACATTCATATTTACATACGATAGTTATTACATTATAAACAAGTTCTGAACTGTCAAAAATTAAATAATTATTACTGTTTCACCGAGAAAATTCAAAAATTACACTAAGCACAAGAAAAACTGAATAAAAGAACAAAAGAAGAGGTCTCGAATCCTTAGAATGCATCAGCGGGAGCCACGTTCTCTTGGAACTCACCATGTTCTTCAAACTCTTCTTCCCCCTCTGGGTTGACTTCCTCCAAGAACTCCTCCTCACCTGTAGCACAAATGCCATGAGCTAAGGCCCAGAAGCAAAACACTCTAAGTTTCTAACTAATCTCAAGGCACAAAATTTATCGCAACACATACCATATAACACCTAGTACAATTTATAGTCAAGGAGAAAGACAAATTTATGGCAGGATATGTGACACCCCGTTCCCCAGGCATGTCGGGACATATGTAACTATAAATAAGGAACATATTCTAGCCAAACATTCATAATTTTATATGATAATTAATACATCATTAATGGTTCAGAATTTGTTCCAATTACTTAATGATTACAGTCATCAAAATATTTTAACAAAAGTTACATCATGTCCGTTGAAAACTGAACAAAAGATCCAAAAAGTAGACATCCTACGTCTTTAAGCTACGTCTTTAGGGTTAACTGGCTCCTGCCACTCTCCTTCTTCTTTGTAGTCTTCTTCCTCAACGAACACGCCTTCCTCAAAAGGTCCTTCTTCTTTACCTGTGGCACGAATGCCATGAGCCGGAGCCCAGAAGAAAATTCCCTAAGCCGTCTAACAAACTCACAACAAAATATCCTACAATACATATCATATAATACCCAATACAATTTTAAGGCCAAATAGGCAGGAAATTTAACATTTTCAACAGTGTAAGCATATGCAAGAACAATTGTGCAAGTGCGTGATGCAGATGAATGCAATGCAGTTGCCCAACTTGATTATAAATCAACCAATCAAATTTTGAGTAACACCATTACGTTCCCGTACGTTATGCTCTCGTACACCAATGTTCCCGATCACGACGGCGTATAGCGGACATTTGGTTCAAGACATGGCATTGCTCAAGACATAACACAGTTAAGGACGTATATAACCCGAAGTCAATCATATCCAACATGATAATCAAAATGGTACAATTTTGTTCCCGTACGTTAAGTTCCCGTTCGTCAGCGTTCTCGATCACAGCGGCATATAGCGGCTGTTCGGCTCAAGACGTGATACGGATCAGGACGTAAAACGGCTCTAGAAGCACATGGCCCAAAGGTAAATCAAGCTAACATAACAATTTGAATGGCACCATTACGTTCCCATACGTTAGGTTCCCATTCGTCAGCGTTCCCGATCACTGCAGCAAATAGCGGCAGTTCAGCTCAAGACGTGATACAGCTCAGGACGCACATGGCCCAAAGTTTACATATCATTATAATAACCCGAATGGTACCACTACGTTCCTGTATGTTAGGTTCCCATTCATCAGCGTTCCCGATCACTGCGGCATATAGTGGCAGTTCGGCTCAAGACGTAACATGGCTTATGACGTATATGGCCCATTGTCAACACCCCCATCAACAAGGACTCTCTAGTCATGATATTATTCCAAACCATTCATCCTTATTCAAAATCCTCTGGCAAATAATTTGCGCACAAAATCCAACCCACAAGATGCCCCAAGTGCAATGCAATGGTGCTTGTGGTACAACAACTTGTATCTTGAAATACAACTTAATAATGGCATGGTATGAAACTAAACATGGCATGACGTACAAACCAGTATAGTATAAAGTACAAGTCTTTAAAGCAGAAGGTACAACTCACTAAAGCATAGAGTACAATCATGCGAAGTATAACTACAATTTAAGCGACATAGAATCGAACCATTAGCATGATTTCATTTCATCAAGGGCATCATTTTCATGCACTAATTACTCACGAAGTTCATATAAGGTTCACACACTCAAGTCTCATAAGTAACGCACCATTCAAACACTTAGCCAATTTTAGATACAAGTTTAATTACTAGTTTTAAAATTGCAACAGTATTTTGAAGCACTTAGGCAATAATTTAATTTCTAAAATCATAACACCAATTAGATAAAAATATATCCTACAACTTTCGTGTTTACGAGTAAGGTCAATTCCTAAGATAAAAAGGTCATTTATTTTGTTTTAGTAAAAATCCTTCAGCACTTTATAGAGAAAATCCTAGAAATTATTCCTCTGTTGGCCACGGTTTTGGGGTATCAAATCAAGGGATCTAGGTCTGATTTTTGGTGAGCCTCTATTTTACGATATCCCCTACAAGTTTCATGTTTTGAGTTAGGGCAAGTTATTTGGAAACATTTTGAGAATTTGGCCAATTTATAAAAAGGGTTCAGTGATCCTAAAAAGGGTCTGCAGAGTGTGTTTTTACCAGAGAAAGATCAAAACCTTTGGGGTATCATCCAAGGGTAATTTGAGTTGATTTTTTCTCAGTAAATATTTTAATATGTTAGCTACAATATTCATGTTTTCCACTTCTTGATTTTGCTTCTAAAAAGTTATGTTTTGGGTCTCACAAGAAGGTGTGACAGAAAGATCTGTCAGTCACTGAACCTTAACAGAGAATTTAGGAAGTGTTTTGACTCATCAAAGATTCATGTTGTTGGCTCATTTTTGGTGGACTGAAGGATAAATGTGTCCTCTACAACTTCTATGTTTTGATCGAAGATCGGTTCTCACTTTAACTTAGGATTTTTAGGTCTGTAACTCAGAGTGGTCAAGATCTAACACTCTTTGGAAAAAAATGAGATATCTGGAGGTCTACCCAACGAAATTACTTCAAACCAATTTTCTATGAAAGATAACTAAAAAATATAGATCGGGACATAAAAATCACTTTAAGACCATTTTTTTACATTTAGTTATGGTGTTTTAAAGTCGGCAGCAGAAAGTGAACTAGTTCAGAAAATCAGGCTACTTAGGGTTTTGCTTGCTTAGCTTATGTTATGTACATTTTTGACATGTTTTCTTTGCATGCATGTTGTGAACTCACATAAACCAACAGTCTAGACCATGTTTAGGCCATAAAACTCAAAGATACACACATAAAAATACATACAAAGCTTACTCATACATAAACAGTCCCTAAATCACTCCTATGACGCTTTTTTGACTCATTTTTTGTTTTATTTTGCTAGGGTTTGTTATAGAGATGGATTGAGAGGTATCTTGGGGGAGAATATTAGAAAGTTTAAGGGAGTTGCTTACCTTATTTGAAGCTCAAATGGGTGAAGAAGAGATAAACTTGGCTCTAATGACTTCTCCTTGGTTCCTCCTTCTTCCTTCCTTCCTTCTTTCTTCTTCTCTTCTTCTTCTTCTTCTCCTAGGACACTTAGAATTTTTTTGGAGCCTCTCTCTCACACTCTCTCAGACAAACCATGGAGAAATGAAGGGGTGGTTTGGGTCTTGTTTTATAGAAAAATTGTAGTATGAACAAAATTATGGTGTATAAGTTTTAATTTAAATTTTCTTAAATTTGATTGGGTGCATGGGGTGGTGGGATTTATTTGAGGCATGAGAGATCAGATTTTTGCAACAAGGGGTCAGCTAGGACAGGTTTGGGGCAGACCAAACTAAATTTGCATTTATTTAGGGTTTTAAAATATATTTTGGTGCATTTTTGTGTATTTAAATGCATAAAATAATTATTTTATGTACCTAAACCTACTAAAACATATTATATTAATGTATTTATAATTAATTTATTCTTCACATGATTTATCATAATTTTGATAGCAATTAACCAAATAAGTGTAGGCTTTTAAGTTAAATTAAGGTAATTTGACTAGAATTGACTTTTTACTTATTTATTGTGTGGAGATTTTAAATAATTATTTGCTTATTTTTGTTGAGCTATATTATTATATTATTATGTATATTACTTGTACAAAAAGTTTTGAGTCAAAATAATGCTTAATTTATACATTTTTTTCTCATTTTTAAGCTTAAAAAGGCAAAAAGTCGCTTTTTGGGCACAAATTCCTAGGTGGTTGGCCATGCAAGGGCAATTTGGTTATTTTTGTTGTTATTTTGTATTTTATTAATTAATTGTATATAAATATCTAATTTTGGGTGTCCATGTATCAAATTTTAGATTTTTAGAACTTTTTGCTGTATTAGGGGCAAAATGGTCATTTTAGCCCATTTATGAGAATTTTTTATTTTTAATTTAATATTTTATGTTATTTACTTAATTTAAGCTGTTCCGAGACTTTTCTATGTGTTAGAGCTTTACCTCTAAGTATTTGAACTCTTTTAGGATTTTCGGGTTAAAATTAGGGTTTCGTGTCACTTTGGATTTCTCGGGCTAATTAGGGTTTTCATTGTATCTATAACGACCTAGATTCTCATTATCTATCGGTTGCTAATACTAGGATTTGGGCTTAGATCATTCCACGAGTAGTTACAGTCCGGGCTGTTACAACTAGGATCCGGGTTGGGTTATTACAATCTAGGTGGTTACTACTAGGGTCCGGATCGGGGTGTTACAAGATAGTAGATGAGTCGATAAACATGCGCGTATGAAAAGCAGATGCCCAACCCAACATGCACCCTGATTATAACAAAGATGCCACACCAGAAATCACCAGAGTAGACATTTACGGGTATGTGATCACGAAAGCCATCATTGCGTCTCGTTGCGAATAGTAACCTCATCGCCTGGCTTCATACCACAACTGTTTTACTCAATGGCAACGGTGTGGGGTCCGCGGCATACTCCAGGCTAATAATATTCAAACACCGAGGACGCACCCAGGGTGTATAAACCAAATCTGTAACACCAGGAACGCACCCAGGGTGTGCAAGGAGAATTCATCCCAAGTGGTTTATCCCACCTTAACACTCGTGATGCCTTCGCCGGTGTCAATCCAAAAGTTCAAGCTATTGAAATCAGAATGCTAGTGACGAACCCATGGTGCCCAACAATATCCATAAACTATTTCAAACACCGAGGACGCACCTAGGGTGTATAAGCTAAAATTATTTCAAACATCGGGAACGCACCCAGGGTGTACAAGATAAAATCATTTTAAACACCGGGGACGCACCCAGGGTGTATAAATCAAAATATTTTCGAAAATGGCAACCAGGGACGCCGTAGACTTAGAATCAAGAACGACGATCTCAACACAGCCCATCCCAACAACGGTTTGCACAGATGGACTCCATCAAGCCAGGATGCAAATGACAATGTTCATAATGTGTACCATTGATGTCAAGTGCAACAATTTATACCATGGCATCAACTAGCATGGCAAGGTTCATGGTACAATTTGCAAAACATAAGATACAAGTATGTGAAGTACAAGCTACAATTCTCAAGATATGATTCAACATGATTGTATGAATTCTAAATGATCCTACATTTACTTAGAAACACTAATCAATTAATTTAAATCAATAATCATATAGAAATCGGGTCTCACAACAAGGTACTGACACATACACTTAGGAACTTTTGAGGCAAAAAATCAAGTATTGAATTAAAAGGGCCGACAAGGTTTTAGGGTATCTAGACTTGGAATCAAGTTATGATTTGTACACACCATTTAGTTTAAAATATTTTGTACAATTCTCATGTTTAACACCAAGGCCAAAACCTAAGGCAAAAGGGTGAACAATTCATATTAAGCAAAAACGGCTTAGCACTTTTCTTAAGATTTTACCAAAATTATGCTTCAGTTGGTCTTGGTTTTGGGGTATCATTTCAAGTCCATTGTTTAGTATGTTATAGATCAACAAGTTCCCTACAAGTTTCATGCATAGATCCTAGGGTAGTTGTTTGGAACAAGTTAGACGTTTTAGCCATTTTAAAAAGTAGGTTCTGTCAGCTGCCAAAACTCAGTAGAGCCGGGTTTGGACAGGGAGTTTGAAACAGTTTTGGGATATCATCCCGAGTCTTTAAGGTCTAAATTTTGGGTAAAAAGTACTTTAGTATGTTAGCTACAATATTCTTGTAGACCACATGTGGAATAGGTCACTAAAAATTGGGGTTTTGAGCTATATAAAAATATGTAACAGAAGTGTCCCTTGAGGGCTGAAACTCAACAGAGACTTTAAAAGGGCTTTTAACCTATCAAATCTTAATATTTTGTACTCCTTTTTGGTGGTTAGATATATATACATGTTATCTACAGCTTTCATATTTTGACCAAAGTTCGGATCTCATTTTAAAATAGGGTTTCCATGTCAGTAGTGTTGACTGGTCGAAAAATGACATACTTTGGTAAAATTGGAATCTCATGAGTTCTAGTTATGAAAATGAGTTGAAACCAACTTTAGAAGAAAGATAACACAAAAATATAAATTTGTACATAAAGAACATTCTTACATCAATTTTTTACATTGAGTTATGGCATTTCAAATCTCAGGGCAGAAACATCAAAGTTCTCAAAAATTAAGCCCCTTAGGGTTCAAGTCTTCTACTTATGTCATGTCAAGTTTTTGTTTCATTTCTTTGCATGCTTGTGTTTTAGGCTTTAATATGAAGGCTCCATAACACTTATAAGTCATCAAACTCAAAGATAACAATACACAATAACATCTCATATCATTCATAAATAAAACAGCCCCGAATTTCCAACTACTATGCCTTTTCGGTTTAATTTCGATTCTTGGTTCTTGGAGTGTTTAAAGGGATGTGTTGGGTGATATTTTGAGGGATCTTAGAAACAAGATTTAGAGGTTTTACTTATTTGCTTTAGGGCTCAATGGATGGTGGTATGGAAGGACTTAGCTTTAAAAAAACTCCTCTTGATTTCTTAGCTCCCTTCTTTCTTGTTTCTCCTTCTTTCCTCTCTCAAACATTGAGAATACCTCAAGAACATTGAATGTCTGGTCCCTCACCTCTCTTGCACAAAATTATGAAGGGAAGAAGAGGGTGTTTGGCTTGGTTTATATAGGAGAAGGTTAGGAAACACAAGGGGGACAAAAAAGTACCATTATAAGACTTTTTCTTCTTTCTTCACATGGCTCATTTAATTTGGTTCAAGCTTTGAGGGGACAAAATCAGATTTGGGGAAGCTAAAATGCTGCTAGGGTTAGTTTGTGGGGACAAAAATAAGATCCCCTATCAATCAGGGGATTTTTGTTGATTTTCGTGCTCCTTTGTGCAATAAATGCATTCAAAGTTTATTTGATGTATCTTTTTGGTGTCTTTTTCTACTGAAACTTATTATTTTAGTATATTTATGAGAAATATAGTATTTTCATGTATTATCATAATTTCCATAGAAATTGATTAAATAGATGTAGTCTTTTAAGTCAAATTAAGCTATTTTTACAATATATGACTTTTTGACTTATTTTCTTGTGTATGAACTTCAATAATGATTTGTTTACTTTTGTTGACCTATAACACTATATTATTATGTATATTACCTGTTCAACAAGTATTGGATCATCATAATGCTTAATTTAATACCTTTTCTCATCATTTTAACCTAAAAAGAAAGTAAAAAATCACTTTTTGGCACACTTCCCAAGGTAGTCGGCCACTAAGTGGCATTTTTAGCATTTTTGATGTTATTTTGTCCTTTGGTACTTAATTGTACTTAAATCCTTGATTTATGGTATCCATGTGTTAAAATTTTTTATTTTTAAGACTTTTTACTATATTAGGGGCAAAACAGTCATTTTACCCTATTTATGAGGATTTTTTATTTTCAATTCATTATATCATGATATTTACTTCATTTAGAATGTTAAGAGACTCCCTGGGTGTTAAGGTTTTGTTGCCTGAGTTTTGGACCTTTTTAGGATTTCTCGGGCCGAACTTAGGGTTTCCGATTCGAGTTAGGATTTTAAATCTCTTTCGTGCTCTTTAGCCTTATGGACTATTCATCACTAATACTAGGGTCTGAGCAGGGTCTTTACACGGGTTGTTATTAACCAAGTTGTTACAACTAGGGTCTGTACCGGGTCGTTACAGATTTAACTTCTAATTTTTGAACATCAATTAGATAAAAATATTTTCTACAACTTTCATGTTTAACACTAAGGTCAATTCCTAGGGTAAAAGGGTCATTTATCTTAATTAAGGAAAAACCATTATGCACTTTACAGAGAAAAATATAAAATTTAGGCTTACGGTTATGGGGCACCGTTTCTAGGGCTATGAGTCTAAATTTTGAGGAGGTTTTAGTTTAATGTGTTCCCTACAAGTTTTATGTTTTGCGCTAAGACTAGTTGTTTGGAACAAGTTGATGATTTTGGTAAATTTATAAAATCGGTTCAACCAGCCTAAAAAGAGTAAGCATAATAGGTTTTCAACAGAGAATGCTTAAATCCTTTGGAGGCCCATCCGAAGGTATTTGCAGCTGATTTGTTTTCAGTATCTAGTTAATATGTTAGTTACATTTTTCATTTTATCACTTTTGGATTTAGATTTGGCTATTAAAAACATAGGTTTTTGATCTCACAAAAAAAGTGTGACAGAGAGCTCTATCAATCACTGAATCACAATAGTGACTTTGGAAAGGGTTTTGACCTATCAAGACTTCATATTTTTGGCTCATTTTTGGTGAAAAGTAAGATAAACATGTCCTCTACAAGTTTTATGTTTTGACCCTAGCTTAGTTCTCACTCTAAGTTAGGGTGTTTAGGTCTGCAACTTAAAGTAGTCAAAATCTGACACTCTGGTTAAAAGGGTATAACTGAAGTTCTACCCAACGAAATTACTTCAAACTATTTTTGTATGAAAGAGAACTTAAGAATCTAGGTCTAAACATAAAAATCACATTTAGATCATTTTTTTACAATTAGTTACGAAAGTTTAAAGATCATGAGAGAATGTTCGCATGCCTAGAAAATTAGGTTATTTAGGGTTTTGATAACTTAGCTCATGTTGTGTTAATTTTTTATGTATTTTCTTTGCATGCATTTCATAAAGTCATACAAACCAAAGTTATAGAACCTATTCAAGTAATAAAACTCAAAAAAAAGTGCATACAAGCACATACAATACTAGATCTCACATGGACAGCCCCTATCTTAGTCTCACAACGCCTTTTTTATCCATTTTTGGTTCTTGTTTTTTATTGTGTTTTAAGAGATGAGTTGAGAGGAGTTTTATGTTGATGTTGGACAAAAAGTTTAGAGGTTTCACTTACCTTAGAAAGATTAAATGAGGGTGAATGGTAGATTAGGACTTGGCCTTATCAAATCTTCTAGCTCCTCCTTAGATCCTCCTTGGTTCCTCATCCTCTCTTCTTCTCTAGGAAACTGGGAGTATTTTCTGGTGCTCTTTCACTCTCTTAACCGAAATATGAAGAAGGGTAAAGGTGGTTTAAGTCTTATTTTTATAATAAAAAGACAGTGGAGATAACGATACTAGTTGAGATAATTTTGAATTTTTTCTAATTTGTGATTGGTTGCATGGTAGGTGGTTCACTTTTTTAGGCATTTTGAAATCTGAATTTTGCAGATGGGAATAGTTGACTTCGGCTAAGGGACTATTTGGTCGGTTTATGTGCTCAAGTTTTACTTTAATTGCCTATTTGGTGGTATTTTGGCACTAAATTGTTCAAGAAAGTATTTTTAAAATTGATTTGATGTATCTTTCTGGTCTTCTAAGTTACTAAAATAAATTATTTTTGTCTTATTATTATTATTATTATAGTTTATAGAAATGTTGACAACAATCAAT
Organism: Heliamphora pulchella; assembly: GCA_032270985.1. Taxonomy (NCBI): domain Eukaryota; kingdom Viridiplantae; phylum Streptophyta; class Magnoliopsida; order Ericales; family Sarraceniaceae; genus Heliamphora; species Heliamphora pulchella. The sequence continues at coordinate 29,418 of JAULJZ010022478.1, forward strand.
TGTTTAAATGTAGACAATTAAGCCATTTTAAGCTATTTTGACTAGATGTGACTTTTTGACTTATTTAAGTGTGTAAGAACTTTAATAATGATTTGTTTTCTTTTGTTGCTCTATAATATTATATTAGTATGTATATTACTTGTATAAAAAGTCTTGGATCATAATAATTCTTAATTTATACAATTTTTTTCTTCTTTTCGTACTTAAAAATTGCAAAAAGTCACGTTTTGGGCACAAACTCCAGTGTGGCTGGCCACTAGGGGAATTTTTGTCATTGTTTGATGTTATTTTGTCTTTTGTTTCTTAATTTTATTTAAATATCTTATTTAGGGTATCCATGTGTTAAAATTTAAATTTTTAAAATTTTTTACTGTATCAGGGGCAAAATGGTCATTTTATCCTAATTTTGAGAAATTTTTATTTTTAACTTCATATTTGATGTTATTTACTTAATTTAGGATATTAGGAGTCTTCTCTGAGGATTAGGATTTTATCTTTGAGTATCTGATCTTTCTAGAGTTTTCGGATCGAATTAGGGTTTCGAGTTGAGTTAGAGTTTTTATTTTTCTAGTGACCTAAGATCAAGTCAATTAACCATCACTAATACTAGGTTTTGGGCTGGATTGCTACACGGGTCATTAAAAAATTGGGTTATTACAACTAGGGTCCGAACCGGGATGTTACATTGTATGTGCCCAACAATGACGAGTTGAAGAGGTAGATCTTAGATGAAGTGCATAACTCAGCATACACCATACACCCAGAAAGTATGAAAATATATAGAGATTTGAAGGAAAGATACTGGTGGAGTGGGATGAAGAAGGACGTAGCGGAGTTCGTGACAAAATGTTTAGTATGTCGGCAAGTTAAGGTTGAACACTTGAAGCCGGCAGGATTATTACAGCCATTACTTGTACCCGAGTGAAAGTAGGAACACATTACCATGGATTTCGTGATCGAACTACCTCGATCACCCATGGGGAATGATGCTATCTAGGTAATTATGGATAGGTTGACAAAGACAGCTCAGTACTTACCAATAAAGATGACATTTTCTATGAATCGGTTTGCACAACTTTATATTGATGAGATCATTCGGCTACACAAGGTACCAGTTTCTAAAGTATCGGACAGAGTCCTATGTTTTACGTCCAAATTTTGGCTAAGTTTACAAGAGGCATTAGGGACTACTCAAAAGTTTAGCATGGCTTTCCATTCGCAGACTAACAATTAATCGGAGAGGACAATTCAAACCTTAGAAGATATGCTCAGAGCATGCGTTATAGACTTTGCTAGAAGCTAGGAGGAGCATTTGTCGCTGATCGAGTTCGCATATAACAATAGTTTTCAGTCTCCCATAGGGATGGCCCCTTACGAAGCGTTACACGGTACGAACTATCGAAGCTCAATTTGTTGGGAAGAAGTCGGAGAGAGAAAGTTACTTGGACCCGAGATAGTTCAAATCACCACTGACAAATTAAGTTAATCTAAGAGAGATTAAAGCAATCCCAAGACAGGCAGAAGAGTTATACAAATAATTGGAGATGCGACCTGGAGTTTGTAGTAGGAGACCATGTGTTCCTGAAGATATTACCATGGAAGGGAGTGATGCGTTTTGAAAAAAAAGAAAAATTGAGTCCTCGATACATTGGACCGTACAAAATCATCAAGTGAGTTGGGAGCATAGCATATCAAGTAGCCCTGCCACTAGATTTAGCAAGATTACACGATGTATTCCACGTTTCAATGCTGAGAAAATACATGCCAGACCCTTCGAACTTACTAATGACACAACCTATTAATCTGAAGCCCGACCTTATGTATGAAGAGAAGCCAGCAGGAATACTAGACAAAAAAGAACAAATTCTATGAAGCAAAATCATTCCTTTAGTAATAAGTGTTATGGCGTAGTCACTCGGTCGAAGAAGCTACGTGGGAGTGGGAAGAGAATATGCGAAAGAAGTACCCACATCTCTTTGAGCAAGGTATGTGAATTTCAAGAACGAAATTTCTTAAATGAGGGTAGATTGTAATAACCCATGTTTGAGAAATGAATAGAAAAGAAAAGCAACTCAAAAGAAATGAAATCTTGAGTCTAAGTTTAGTAAGAAGAACTGGCCCAACCATTTAACCTTCTCCAGCCTGAGACTTGGGATCAGGATGGAGTAAGACCCACATATACATTTATCCTAACCCCAATGTTGAGATTAAAAATTCAAATTTTCTAAATTCAAGTCAACTCAAATCAAGATTCAAGCCTGAAAAGTCAAGAAACGAACCTATGTGAAAATACCGGAATTTCTCCTATAATTAAATAACGAAAATTTTTTATTACAAAAAAGAAAAAGAAAAAAAGAGAACACTCAAGTGGTCGACCACCCAAGGGACTTGTGCCCAACTTGGTGGCTAAGTCACCTTAACTCAAGTTAGTTTAAAGAACCTTGGTTAAGCAAACTAACCCAAGGTTAACAATGCTTCCTCAATAAGCTTCACCTACTCACTTTATCTATAAAAGGGACCTAAACCCAGCTATTCTTCCTCTTGAATTTGGCCATAAGAGAGGAGAGGAGAGGAGAGGAGAGAAAGAGAGAGAGAGAGTGAAGAAAGGAAGAAGAAAGAATAGGAAGCTTGGAGTTAGGAGGAGCTATGGAGCATTAAAGCTAAGTCCATGGCTTCCATCATCAAGTATTAGTCCACAACAAGGTAAGAGAGACTCTAATACTTCTGATTTTACACAAATCAAACATCTCTTCCACCATTCTCAAATATAAATTTAAGATCAAGAATGAAAACACAAAAATAAAGGCATTATGGTGAGATTTTTTAGACTATTTGGTATGAGTGTTGAGTTTTTGAGTAGGTATAGATTTTTTTCATGGGTTTCATAACTTCTATAGGATCTAGAGTTTTGATATATAAGTATACAACACATGAATGCAAAGAAAATGGACCAAATCTTAACACACAGCATTCTAAGTCGCTAGAACATAAGTAAACCTGAGATTTGTGATTTTTGAGCTCACTGCCCCAAACTTTGAAATATCTAAATATAGAATCATGATCTGAGTGTGTTCTTTATATCCAGACCTAGCTTTGGATGTTAACTTTCATCCAAAATTTGTTTCAACTGATTTGACAACGTAAAACTCGAGATAGAGCATTTCTACCAAAGTGTGTTTGTTTTAGATCAGTATGTATTGGAGACCCAGAAACCCTATTCTCAAACATGAACTGGGCTTAGTTCAAAACATAAAAGTTGTATATATATATATATATATATATATATATATAGCAACCCACCAAAATTGAGCCTAATATATTGAGCTTTGTTAGGTCAAATCACCTTTGAAATTCACTGTTGAGGTTCAGTAAATAACAAAACCTTCTGTCACACATTGTTGAGAAACCTAAAATCCCTATTTTTAGTGACATTCTTGAAAACTGGTTTTCATGACAAGTATAGGTAACATATTAATCTAGTTTCTGTCAAAAAATTAGATTCAACAACCTCTGGATGATTCCCCAAACTAATTTTAAACTCTCTATTAAAAACTGATTTTGCTGTCTATTTGATAACTGCCTGAACACATTTTATAAAATGGCCTATTTCTCTAACGTTTTTCAAATAACTACTCTGAGCACTATACATGAGACATGTAAGGAACACATTGAACTAAAACATATCTAAAAATCAGCTTAGTATGACCTATTTTGATACCCCAAAATCGAGACCAACTGAGACCCTTTTTTCTGTAAATATTCTGTATATGTGCTGAATTGTTTTCGCTTGTGGGAATTTACTCACCTAGGTTTCTTAGGATATGATCTTAGTGTTCAACATAAAAGGTATAGAAAATATTTTTATCTAAATTATAACAAAAAATCATAACCTAACTCTAGGTCCAAGTACCTCAAAATGTTGTTATACTTTAAAAATTGATAGTTGGGAGTGATTGATAAATGGTTAAGTTAAATTCTTAAAAAACCGAAGGCTTGAGCGAGTTCTTAGTGTCTCTTAGATATAAAAAGGAAATAACCATGCTCCCTAAAACCAAAGAAAACATTCAACAATTTGAATCATTTTAGTACTTCATATTCTAAGAAGGGTAGAATTCCATGTTGACGGATAGGTCGTGTTTTGCTTGCTAGTCACGGAGGTTGTAGTACTCGAGGGTTCAGTTTAACTCGTTCGTGGAGGCTCGGTTCTTAAGCGCATAAGATAAGGTGAGAGTTCTTAGCCATTATCTTAAACATGAATCTATGTGAATGATGTTTTTAAATGCTTCGATGCTCATGATTTGAATTATGATAAGTTTTGAACGTATGAACTATTGTTTCCAATTGCATGATATTTTTACTTCAAGTGTGTTATCTATGATCTTTTGAAGAAGTGTGATGTTTTTATAAAAGTACTATCAACGTTGTGTGGTTGTTCCAAAGTATCAAGTTACAAGAGTTTTCAGCCGGGGTGGTTTCCGTTTAAGCGGAGGTTATTTGCCTTCAAGGATTTTGGGCTGAGTCCTAGGTTTTAGCACATTCCACTCATGCTTAGTGGAAAGTGGCACTCATTCCATCACATTGCTATCCGTGTATTGAGAATCGAGGTTATGGTACCGTGGAAACTCATGGTCGTGAGGTTGACGACTACTTGGACACTGTTGGGGTTTAGGTTTAGTTATGAAAAAGTTGTTATTCATTAAGTTGTGGTAGTTGAGCTAAGATACAATCTTTTTCCATACTGAGAAAGTTCTGTATAATCTGTGATATTTTTATGTTTATGTAAATACATCGGTTTCTATATTTTGTGGAAAGTATGATGAACTATTTTCAGAAAGTGTTTTCAGTTATCCTTAACTAAGTAACTGTCTTTTTCTGTTCATGATAATGCTAAGTGCACTTTCTTCTTTCCTCTGTGGTTGCAGATAACAGGAACTGCTAGGAGTTGGTCCACCACAGGCGTCGCCGAGTACTGTTGAAGCTAATGTCGGACGATTATTTTGGTCCAATTTTATTTTGTTTAGTTTTTCGTCTTGGTGAAGCTTCATGTATATGATCTGAAGATTTTTGTTGCATGTCCTTGGGATGGTTTATCCCTAGAGACTCGTGTTTAGCCCTTTTAATTAAAGGCTTGTGGTTGCTTAAAAGTTTATGTTTTGTCTCTTAATATTGTCTAAGTATTGTCTTTCTCTTTAGCCTGGTCTGTGGTGAGATCACACATCGCTATACAGGTTGAGTACTTTGCGGGAGCTGGGTGTGAAAAATGTTACAATAGGTTCTCCTTCAAAAAAGTTTCTTGCCTTTTAGCTTGTATTCTTTTGTCGAGCAATTTGCCTTTCAACATTGCTTGCTTTCGATATAAGAGTGTCAAATGTTTGAGCTTCTGTAGTACCCACAAAGGTGGATATTTCTGGCTACAAGTTATTAGAGCACATCTCCAAAGTTTAGTTTTTGATAACCAAGTGGGAATGAAATGGTAGTGTAATGAGCAGGATATGGCTTTTGATATCCAATAACTCGAGGGATCACGAATGCTTTAAATTCTTTAATTCCTTCTGCAATCAATGTTTTAAGTTCAACTTGTGACACCGATGCTGGTGTTTGAATTTGCTCAGTTGTTTATGCCTATTCAGGTGCTAATGATCCTTCTTATTTGGCTACCTAAGCAACTAATACTGCTATTTCAATGTTCTTTTCAGTCAATTTTCATTATATTTCTTGCAGTTATTCCTCTATTGTAGAGGTACTAGTGGCAAGGACAGGCGTGCCATCTTGGAACATAGACGATGCCCCTTGTTCATGTTGGATTTCTTTTATGGAAAAGAATGCTCATTTCTCTTTCTCGAGTTTTGAGGTTATGCTCTTTGACTTCTCAGCACAGTAATCCGAGAGAGGATACATAATAGCCTTGGGATTGTTCAGAATCTAAATAATCTTTGACTCTTTCTTAGATTTCTTTTTGGTTTGTGACTTCTCACTCTTCATGCCACTTTTGCTCAGAGTAAAAGCAATAGTCTTCGTAGAGACTTTTTTTCTTTTGGCTGGTGCGAAAAGCAATAGTCTTCGTAGAGACTTCTTTTCTTTTGGCTGATGCGAAGGCATAACCAACTTTCATGTGCTTTGAAGCAACATTAACTTGCTTTTGGGCTTTTTATAACTATCATTTTTGGAGTGGTCTTAGCGACACTCTCATCTTCCTTCACAGATGTTGCCATCACTGAGATTGTTGATGGCAACTCAATCGGGGTTGACCTGATTAGGATCTGGTTATGCTTTAATTGAAAATAGGTCTTTAAAGCTAGCTTGACAATCTCACCATTGTTCTTCTCCTTGACAAGGGTTTTCTTGAGTTTGTTGGACACGATCTCGCTTTTCTTTGAGACAATCTTGCCCCCTTTGACTAAAGTTGTCTTTTTGAACTCGTACTTAATGGTCATTGCGACGACTAAGATCCAAGCAAATTTGGAGGCAACCTTCTCTTTGAGGAGGGTGTGTGATCAAGTGTTACCGTCACGCGATAATCGTACTTCTTTGTTCCTCCACATTTCATAGGCTAGAACTTATGATAATAAATCTCAATTTGTGGTGCCATTGATTTATGCAAATAGGCAATACAAGAATATTAATTTAAGATTGGAGATGAAAGGGAGAATGGGTCCCACCAGGCATGCCAAAAATCATGTTAGGTAAAAATTTGAATATAATTACTTAACATAATTTCACTCATATCAAATGAGCTTTTATTATGTAGGTTGAACCCATTCAAGATATAATATATCTCTTAATTACTTCTCTTATTTAAAGAGAATACTATTTGATTTCAACTATTTAGTTATTACAAGTTCCAATTTTGATCAAGGCACATGGGTAATTTAAATTTATTTATTTTAGGTGTTGGCCCTAGATAATGGCTTAGACTACCTAGATATCTATGATTTGGGATCAAGCCAAATGTAGTTCATAAATTCATTTGAATTTTAGTTTTGAGAATTTGGTGAGTATAAAATTTATTTAATTTTTGAGTTTAATTTAAATTAATTTAATTGATAATGGGTAGATGACTAATTATTTTAGACTTTAGAATTTTTGTTAGGTGAACATTTGGGTTCACGAATTTTATGACTGCATCCATTTGAATGGGTTACCTACGTGTCTAAGTCGAGATTAGCTCTGGACTAGAATCAAATCAAGCATCGTTCAATAAAATAAATTTATTTATTTATTTATTTTGATGAACCTTAGAGATTTATTTAAAAATTATGACATCATTATAAAAAGAGCACATCCCAGCCAGGTTGGCACCTACTCCTTTATAACATTCATATGCCAATTTTAAATTCTATTTTTATTTTAGTTTTGTGATTATACCCATTTGAATGGGTTGCTGACGTACCAAGTCGAGATTAACTTTGTACTAGAATCAAGTCAACGTAGTTCTGAGAAATATTATTTATTTATTATTTTTTTATTTAGGATTTATTACATACTCATTTAATTTTATTTGTAAATCATATTTGGATGGATCAGAAGGCGTTGTGACTGCACTTGAGTGGGATCACAAAGCACCATGACCATACTAATTTTGATGGATTCACATTTGAAATTTAAGTGAAAATTTAGAATTTCACTTAATTTGTGATTATACTTATTTAAATAGGTTGACTATATATTTGAACCTAACGCAAAGCTAGGTTAAAATTAAGTCAACTAATTTAAACGATTCACTTTTTAATTTATTTTACTGAAAATTTGAGTTTCACTTTAGTTGTGATTATATTTATTTAAATAGGTTCACTACACATCTGAACCAAGCGCAAGACTGGATTCGAATTAAGTTAACTAATTTAAATGATTCACTTTTTAATTTATTTAAGTGAAATTTGAGTTTTGCTTTATTTTTTATTATATTTATTTAATAAGTTGACTACACATCTGAACCAGGCGTAAGGTCGAGTTAGAATTAAGTCAACTAATTTAAATGATTCACTTTTTAATTTATTTAAGTAAAAATTTGAGTTTCACTTTATTTGTGATTATATTTATTTAAATAGGTTGACTACACATCTGAACTGAACGCAAGACCGGATTAGAATTAAGTCAACTAATTTAAATGAATTTATATTTTTAATTATCTAAGTAAAAATTTTAGTTTCACTTGATTTGTGATTAAATTCATAAAATAGGTTGACTACATATTTAAACGGATGCAAGGCCACGTTAAAATTAAGTCAACTAATTTAGATAAATTTATATTTTTAATTTATTTAAGCAAAAATTTTAACTTCACCTGATTTGTTATTAAATTTATTTAAATATGTTGATTACATATTTGAACCGAGAGTAAGGCCGGGTTGAAATTACGTCAACTAATTTAAACAAATTTATATCTTTAATTTATTTAAGTGCAAATCTTAAATTCACTTTATTTATGACTGTATCTATTTAAATAGGTTGCCTACATATCTAATTCGGATACAAATCCAAATTTGAATCAAGTCAACTGTAATTCTATAAGAGAACTTGAATTTTTAATTTTAATTTTAACAAATTAAATTGTCCACCTCAATTTAAATATCATGGTGACAATTATATTTGTAGTAGTTTTGAAAAAGCCATAATTTAAATGTCATGGAGAACTTAATAAAAATAAGTTCAAACGATTCAAAATTTAAATTTAATTTAACCTTCACGACTAAATGACAAAATCAATATCAAATTTTATTTTTATATTTTAATACCATTTTAGAGAGCATAAAGTTGTTCATAATTTTTATGAGTCATTGAGGCATATAAAAAGAGTACAAAACTGTACATTTATTTTAAATGGGCTAAAAAGTCATTTTTTAGAGAACATGAAAGCTGTCCATATTTTTACTGAGCTAAAAAGCTATTTTTGGAGGACCCGAATGGGTTGTCTATATTTTAAACGGGCTCAAAGCCATTTTTGGAGGATCCAAATGGGCTGTTCATATTTTAAGCGAGCTTAAAGCCATTGGTGGAGGACCTGGATGGGATGTCCATATTTAAAGTGGGCTAAAAAGTTATTTTTGGAGGACCCGAATGAGCTGTCTATATTTTAAGCGAGCTTATAGC
>JAULJZ010022479.1:0-15618 GCA_032270985.1 Heliamphora pulchella
GCTATTTGTATGTTGTTTCTGATCGAATTCTTAGATTGTTCTTATCTCTTTTGGGGGTTTTGTGGTAGCAAAATCAACTTGTGTTTGGTTATATCCTAAGAACTTATAAAAACAATTCACGCCTAAATTAAAATTATGCTTTTATCCCTGGATGTAAAGAAAATAAAATAGGTGTATTTGATCTTAATTAGTGAAGTATGCATTTTGGCTTTCATGGGGTTCTAAATGTGACAACAATATGAGGCCCACAAGAGCCACTGGCACAACCAAAAAATTGCATTGCAATCATCCACGACGACCTTTCCTCTATTTAGTATTCCACATGCGCCACCCTATATCAAGGGAGGGGGGACGCCGGCCCCATAAATTTCAAGAAAATACAATAATTATTGTAGTATTAGTCTCAAATATTTTAAGATTTTATAAATTGTCCTTCCCCAATTTTTTTTTTATTTTAAAAAATAATAATCGCCCCTAAAGAATTATAAGAACCATTTGGCCCCCAAATTAGAATATTGCATCCATCCCTGCATGCAATGCATTTGTTTGATTGTCTGTAGAAATGCAAGAGAAAGCTTTCCATCATCGATCAGTCATTTTTGCTCCAAACAGCCGTCAAACAAGCCAAAACCCAAGAATTAACAAGAATTGGTGACACTGATAATCGGGAATAAAGGAAGAGAACTTGAGCCTCAGTCAAATGAAGGGCCTTAATTAGTTTGATTTTAACTTTATCAAAAATCACCAAGAACTGGCCCTTAATCCCAAGCCCGAATAAAAACTAGTTTTATTTATGGAGGCCTCAGGTACTTTGATATAACTCCATCTAGGTTGGCCCATGAAGAATGTTTGATGACTGGCTATACTAACCTTGAACATTTTCAAAATCATGATGGGTTTTTTTGATATTGATGGGAGATACTTATTTAATAAATTGGAAGTCACTAAAGAAATTGTAACGAGAGAAACAGAAAAGGCCAAGTGAAATGATGAATTATTTGAGAGTAATGCATGGATTGTTTATAGAATATTGTTGCTTGTGAGAAAGAAATTTTTTAATATTAAAGTTTATCATTTTTTACCTTTGGTCAACTATGTCGCAAGAAAGGTTGATTGTATTAACCATGTTATACATTGAAAATGATATTTTACCTCTAACATACATAGATTTTGTATACCGTTGTAAATTAAAATTCATTTAAATATTATGCAATAAGGTCTTAGTTTACTCTCTTTAATTCTTGCAATGATTTAAAATTTTTCATTTTGAATTGTTGTATAAAGGCCCAATCTTAAGGTTTTGTTTAGGGCACCAAATAGCTCTGGGCTGGCTCTATAAAATATATATGTGTATAAATACCTTATAAAATTTTCTAATTCTTCATTTCTCTATTCTAATTAGATTTGCCTGCTAAGTTATGTCCTTGCTAGTAGTTTCTTGCCTTTTTGACGAGAGATTTATAAGGGAGTTATGCATATAATTGTTATGGAACACAATGATAGGTGTGGTAAAGTGCACACACACAGTGCATGCCACTCTATTACTAGTGCGTGTATATCTATATCTATATATCTATATATATAGAGAATTATTACATTATACCTATGAGGTATTGGTATTTCAAAAATGGTGTTATACACATACTGGATATCGTGCCAGTACAACAAAAAAAATGTATCGGGTACTCCAAGGATGTACGGAGTACTTTTCTAATAGTCAGGAACATTTTGGGTATGTTTAATTTTTTTTGAAATTCTTAAAAACTAAAAGAATCATAAAGTAAATAAAAATATTAACTATGTTGATATAATTATAAATCTAAGGAATAAAATCAAATAGTCTCTTTTGTTAAACAAATGGCATGCAGCCTGGATCTGATTAAATCCTCAACCCTAGGGTGGTTAGCTTGCTGAAGGTAGGTGCTATTATTTATTTTTTATTTTGGTATACTGATGTACTATATGCTTGCAATAAGCAATTAATGCTAATATTTTTTGTGATCTAACATCTATTCCTTTTGTAATAGTTTTGTATTTGACAAATATAATGCAACACTTAAAAAAAATTTATTGACGTATGTATCCCAACTGTAACTGTACCCTATTTTTTAGGTTATTGCATACCTCCATACTCATACAATTCTCGCACCCGCACCCATGCTTCATAGTTTGATTCCTTCATCAGGAGATAAAACAGTGCGTGAAATTATGCACTTCAGATTGGTGATCCAGTATATGTCTTTTGCCAGTCTATGCCATTTGCCCTAGTTTTGTCTGATTGAACAAAAGATGGCACAGAGTTAGAGTATTTATGGTGATTATTTTTTTTGTACTCTATTTTTTAAAATATTGGAAATCGGATTATAACTGCTGACATGGCAGGAAAATAAGAATCGCTTAAGATGGTTCTGAGCACTATTTTGTTGAATGCATTTCTTCCTCTCTGTCTGGTTAACTAGAAGTCTCTGTAATTTGAATGTAACACATCTTCCTGGCTATGAATCTTTTGCTTGTTCAATAGAAGACATGGTTCAATTTTGTTTTGTGCTTTTTTGGGGAAACAACTATAAGTTTTCTATGTTTATTATCGTGCTTCATTTTGTCCTTTTCTCTTCTCATTGTCTGTGTATTCATTCTGTTTCCCTATTGGATTTGACGAGTCCATCCATTTGCTATGGATTGAAATCGAACTAAAGAAAAAAAGTAGTTCCTGTAGAACATCTTTTCTCTTTGGCATTGAATGATGATGGGGTTTACTGCTACAGCAGACAATCATTTAGATTCTCTTGCTTCATTTTGAGTTCTAATCGACCCTTTATTTTTATTTTTGTGTTATATTCAAGCTGTTAATGGAAAAGAAGGCAGAAATAGTAGCATTGGTTTTTAAACTGATCAACCTAGGGCCTAACCTCATGACAGCCACTTTATAATCAGGCTGCACAAGTTTATCAGATCCAATTGTTGCTAAATATTTGCTTGGCCCAAACATCTTTCTTGGAGGGATTGTATGGTCTTTGGATCAGGTTTTTCTGCCTTAGCTATTATGCTGAATGGGTCTTGCATTCATTACCTTAAATTGTTCGATGGAACCAGTGAACTTGATATTTTTGGTATTTTTGGTATTTTTGGTTTCATAGTATGTTTTCTTCCGTGATTCAATAGATCTGATTTGCTTACTTTATTGGATCTGATGGCTCCTTCTTGGTCTCTTAGGACGCTGTGATTTTGTGTCAACAAAACAATGGGAAAGGACAAGCACCAGGACGGTGAGAAAGGGCTTTTCTCGCATTTTGCTCACGGTGGGTACCCCGCAGGACAGTACCCTCCACCACCTGGGGGATACCCTCCACAAGGCTATCCTCCACAAGGATATCCACCCCACGGCTACCCACCACAAGGCTACCCGCCACAAGGCTACCCGCCATCAGGTTATCCCCCCGGTGCATACCCACCAGCTGGTTATCCCGGTCCGTCTGCTGCACACCACGCAGGTACAGTTTCCAATTGCATTATATTACATGGAAAATGCTTAAAGAAGCTCATAAAGTTTTCAATAATAGGAAAAAAGTGCATTGATACCATGCAAAGTATATGGATATCTAAGTGATAAGATCCACCTCCAAAAAAAGTATTGATATTGGAAGGTTGTCGAGTTGGAAATGTGTCCAGGTTCTCCATCCTAGTGAGAAATAAGTACTGCTTGCTACTTTTAGAGGAGGCTCTCTAAAATTCCAGCTCCCAGCTGGCCCTCCCTCCCAATGTGCCTATTATCCAGTGCCCAATGGGCGCTTATTAGCCAGACCGACATCTATTATCGAGGAGAGAACCATTGCACAATTAGCATGCTTCCCTTCCCCCTCTCACATACATCATCTTATATTTTTCATTGGAAATTTTTAGCAACAGTTAGAACTTGATTGTGAATGTGGAGAGAGGTCCTAATGGCTAATGTCACATGTCCGGCAGGGATTTTTTTATGCAATTAGCCAATCAGATTTTTTTTTTTTCAATGCTGTTGTACTAAGCCTAGGTTGTCTCTAAAAAAGCTTAGGGTTGTTTTTTCAAAGTTTTTTTTTCTCATTTTTTTTTAACTTTTTTATTTTTTGGTTCTACGTTTTTACCTTTTTAGTTCCTCATGATGAGAGAAATCTAAATAATATGTCCGTTTGAGCTAAAGTTGGAAAAAAGTTCACTGGACATGAAAAAAGTCACAAAAAGCTTATTAAGTGGATTTTTCCCCGACATATTTGAACCTTTTAATTTTTTGGTGAACTTTTTTTTTTTAATTCTCTGATTCTTAATGACAATTGAAATTTAAAAAGTATATTCATCTAGGCTAATGCTAAAAAAAGTATATTAAAGATAAAAAAAAAGCTGTATAAAAAGACTAGATCAAACAAACGCTAAGCTCTTGTGCAACCAATTTTCAGGGCACGGACCTGGAATGGGGTCGTTGATAGCTGGGGGTGCTGCTGCAGCGGCTGTTGCTTATGGTGCCCACCACATGTCGCATGGTTCTCACCATCTTGGACACGGTGGTTACTATGGACATGGGTATGGTCATGGAAAGTTTAAGCACGGAAAGCACGGGAAGTTCAAGCATGGAAAGCATGGGATGTTTGGGCAAGGGAAGTTCAAGAAGTGGAAGTGATCATCCTGTTTTTTCCTTGGTTGAATTTGGACTTATTTGGATTCCTTTCTTGCTGATTCTAATTTTCATGTCAACAAAAAACACACATATCTGTTCCAGTCGGTCTTCTTTTGGTTTTCTGTTGTGGTATTCTTGCTGTGATGCATTGTGATAATTTTACCGGAGCATGCCCGTTTTTAGCTTGTAGTATCTTTTTTTTTTTGCTTTTGCCTTACCTTATGTTATGTTAGGAAATGTTTTTCTCTCATTTATCTTTTGAAAGAAATATGTATAGTGGTGGTTTTCTCGTCAATTTCAACATGATTTCACTTGGTTTCGCTTTCTTTTTCTCTCTAAAAGGCTCTTGTTCTTTAAGCTATTATACTTCGATTGTGTGGTGCATTTTGACTTTCCTCTGTGCTGAAAAAGTCGAGACAGAGGCTGATTTTGGGCTGTTTTATCCTGGAGACGCGTGATTGCAACTACTTGCACAAATAGAGTAGAGCTGTGAAACGTTTTAAAGAATGCGACCTAATTCGTGACTCATTCTACCTCTAGCCCTTTTTTCGTTATGATATGTTAGATTATTTATTCAAATAGTCTGTAGGTAATTTGTTTTTTTTTATTAGTTTCGGTTCCCACATGTTTAAGAGGGTTTGTTTTTAATAAAAACTGAAATCAATCGCACCGTCAACATCGACATCAACAAACCCTTCAAGTTTGAAGGCTATTTTTTAAACGTTGGAAACAAAAGATGTTCTTTTATCTTACTACACAAAAATTTCTCTTTTTGTCATTTTATAAAGCCCACTGTTGTCAACTCATCCACAACTCAAAATCAAGAAGAGATTTCAAAATGGTTTGAATAAGATTTTGTTTGCAAAAATTTCATTTTAAATGCTCTGTCCGATGACTTTTATGATTACTATTCTTCATTCGATTCGACAAAGATGTTTGGGATGTGTTTTAGAAAAAATATGACACTTAGGAGGATGGATCTAAAAAATATATTATTAGTCGTTATTTTAAATTTCGAATGGATGACGATAAATTTGTGGTAATTTAGTCTCATGATTTACAAAAAATTGCACATGAAATTATTTTTGAGGGTATGTCTATCGATGAATAATTTCAAGTTGCAGTGCTCATCGATAAATTGCCTCACTTGGAAAGACTTTAAAAACACACTCTGGCACAAATCAAAAGAGTTCTCCTTGGAGAGCTTGATTGTTAGACTCCAAATTGAGGAAGAGGCTCAGAAAAAAGATTTGAAAAAAGAGGTCCACCTTGTTTCAAACAAAATGAACCAAAGCTCGTCTTAAAGCCGCAAGCAAAAATAGAAAAGCTAAACTAGAACTGACAGAATCAAAACGAAAATTCCTATCAGAACAAGAAACAACCCTCTTCAAGCCAGGGTTGAAACACGAATTCTGCCCAATTTGGGTGTTACAATTGTTACAAACCTAGGCATATGGCTTAGAATTGCCGGAACAAGAGGCGTCCTGCTCCACAGGTGCACTTGACCAAAGAGCCACTTGTGGCTATGATATCAGAAGTTAATATGATAAGTGGATCCGAAGGGTGGTGGATAGACACTGGTGCCTCTCGCCATGTATGCTTTGATCATTCCCTATTCAAGAGTTATTTCGAGGCGGACAACAAGAAAGTGTTGTCGGGAGATTCCCACACCACTAAGGTACTCGGGACTGGAGAGGTGGAGCTGAAGTTTACTTCTGGAAGGACTGTCATTCTTAAATAAGTCCTGCACACTACAAAAATGAGAAAGAATCTTGTCTTCGAATATCTCCTCAATAAGGCCAGATTTACCCAAACCATAGGAGTTGACCAGTATAATACTACTAAAAATGAAATGTTAGTGGGAAAGGAACATGCTACTGATGACATGTTCAAACTCAATATTGAAATGAAAAAAACTGCTTCTTCTGCTTATATTGTTTGTTCTATTAATGTTTGGCATGCTAGACTTTATCATGTTAACAAGAAATTAATTAAAAATATGAGTACTTTAGGTTTTATTTTTAATATTACTTTAAATGATTTTGAAAAATATGAATCATGTAATCAAGCCAAAATCACTAAGAAATCACGAAAGTCAACTTTTCGAGAATCTTTAATTATAGACTTAATACACACTATGGCATTTTTGAACTTGATGGAATCCTCATCAGAAATAAAAAAAATTATTTTATTACTTTTATTAATAATTGTTCAAACTATACAGTTGTGTATCTAATGAGACACAAAAGTGAGGCATTAGAAATATTCAAAAATTTTCTAAATGAAATTGAAACTTAATTCCATAGAAGAATTAAAAGACTTCGTGGTAATAGAGGAATTGAATATGAAAGTAATGAATTTGTTGAATTATACAAAAGTACGAAAATTATTCATAAAACTACTGCTCCCTATACACCAGAAATGAATGGAAAAGCTCCCTATACACCAGAAATGAATTGAAAAGCAAAACGTAAAATCGAACTTTTACTAAATTAGTAGTAGCTATCATAATTAGTTCAGGAGCAGCTTCACATTGGTGGGGTGAAATTTTATTGACCGTTTGTTATGTATTAAATAGAATACATAATTCTAAGTCTCAAATTACACCTTATGAATTATGAAAATTAAAAAAACCGAATGTGTTATTTTAAAGTTTAGGAATGCATAGCATATGTTCGTATACCTGACCATAAAAGGTCAAAACCTGCTAGTAGAGCTATGAATGTGTCTTTATTAGATATGCTATTTATAGTAAGTCCTATAAATCTTTTGATATAAAAAATAATGTGTATCATTGAATCAATCGATGCTGATTTTTATGAAGAAAATTTTCCTTTTAAATCAAAAAATAGTGGAGGTACTAATTCTAATATTGCCCTACCAAGACGAGAGGAACCTAGAATCTTGGACTATAGAAATGATGACATAGAACCTAGTAGGAGCAAGACAGTTCGCACCTCCAAGGACTTTAGTTCTGATTTTTATGCCTTCTCTTTATAGGGTGACTCCACCATTCTTTAGGAAGCCTTGTCTTCCCCAGATGCTGACCTTTGACAAAAAATCATTAATGATGAAATGGATTCACTAGAGTTCAATTGAACCTGGAAGCTGGCAGACTTACCTTATGGCTGTAAAACCATTGGCTGTAAATGGGTGTTAAAAAAAAAACTAAAACTTGAAGGCTCGATTGATAAATATAAAGCCAGACTTGTAACTAAAGGTTATAGGCAAAGAGAAAATATAGATTTCTTTGACTCGTATTCTATAGTGAATAGAATTACTTCTATCTGAGTCTTATTTTCTATTGCTACTGTCCATAATTTGATTGTCCACCAAATGGGTGTAAAAATGGCTTTTTAAAATGGTGACTTGGAATAAGAGATTTATATAGACCAACCTGAGAGTTTTGTTATTCACGGACAAGAACACAAAGTGTGTAAATTGAATAAATCTCTATATAGTCTAAAACAGGCACCTAAACAATAACATGATAAATTTGATACTTTAACGATATCAAATGGTTTTAAAATCAACGAAAGTGATAAATATATTTACTACAAATTTGAGAATCATGTATGTGTGTCATTATTTGTCTGTATGTTGATGACCTGTTGATATTTGGTTCTAATAAATCAATTGTAACTGAAATTAAGTCGTTATTAAGTCAAGATTTTGACATGAAAGACTTTGGAGAAACTAATGTAATCTTGGAAATTCAAATTACTAGGCCAGAACACAGAATCTTTCTTAATCAATCTCATTACATAGAAAAGAATTTGAGAAAATACAACTACTTTGATTGCAAACTTGTTTGCACTCCCTTTGATCTTAGTGTCAAGTTATTTAAGAACACTGGTAATAGTATCAAACAATCTTAGTATGCTAGCATTATTGGTCGTCTTCCGTATGCTACTAATTGTATTAGACCTGATATTGTTTACGTTGTTGGGGTTTTATGCAAGTTTACCAGCAGATCTAGTATGAAGCATTGGTATGTTATTGAAAGGGTCATGCGGTATTTGAGAAGAACCATGAACCTAGGATTACACTACCAGCGGATATGTTTTTAACATAGCTGGGGGAGCAGTCAATTGGAACACCTTTTCGATTTTATGAACATAAAAGCGTGGAAATGGTGTTTTCGAAGCCCTAGGTTAAGGATTGATATTAATGAAGGTTAAATATTATATCTATGGATGATTTAACATGATTCTATCTTTACATTATCGTTGGATACAATTGGATTAGAAAAATGGTGGGCAAGGGTTTGGATTTGAGTTAAAACTATGAAAATTAGAGTTTTGGGATTAAGGGACCTATATGTCGAAACTGATGTGACTATTGATTAAATTGGAGATTATAATAACCTATAGCAAATTCATTCCATGAGTTTATGTGGCACATGATAGTGTCGGGTGTTAAAATTGGGGGTTTTAGTGTAAAATCAAAAAAACACATGTGGTGGTTGGGTTCCGAACCGTAGTGATAAGAGTTTGGCGAGAGAAACCATTTTGGGTCGAACTTGTGCGTGTGTAATGTGATTTGATAATATAAATGGACCAATTTTAGGATCCAAGGATCGTTTAAGTTTGGGCACGAGCTGTTCTATGGTGAAAGACCAGAAAACTACGTAGATTGAGTTTTCTGCCCGCCGGCTAGCAATCGAAAAAGGACGTTAGTCGTGGCGGGGTATAGAATATACCGTTATTTTATGGTCCCCACGTGGCCTGGTTGATAGTAACGTGGCGTGGGTCTATACGCTCGTCCGACGTCAGTTCCTATGTTTTGAACGACGAGTTGGTAGAATATGAGAAAATATTGATAACGTGTACGTGTGTGTGTTGTGGAGGATTTTGCCTTTGAGAAAATAAAATGGGATGATGAACTTTAATTGGATAGAAGAGTTAGGTTATGGAATATTGAAAGACATGGGGTTGACTGGAAAGTGATGGCATTATGGGTTACAACGGTTTGTATGATTAAAACTTTTGTTTGAAAACTTGGTTATGTGTTGGGAGATTTGATTTGAAACAAATGGTTTGATTTTGGATAAACTTATATGTTGCATCTTGCGTAACCACCTCCACATGTCATGTATATGTTTATTATTAGTTCTTTTCCTACGAACTTCGACTTATGTTGTTTAACAACATTTCAGGTAATAGTGGAAAGAAGGTTTTGAAGTGAGACGGATGGCCGTGAAACCCCTTTTTGAGTAGTTGATAGGATTACACTCTCATTCGTATTATCTTTTAAGAAATAAAATTGACAAAAATGTAATTCTTATTTTGAGTACTTGGATTACTGTATTTTAGATTTGAATGTCTGGGTTATAAGACCCTAAGGTCATACTTTCATGTTATGTATGCATGCGAGGACTTTTCATTCGTTTGATGGGTTGGAATTTTTATTCTTTAAATGATGTATCTCGATATACAAATTTGATTTCGGACTCTTGGGTTGAAAGGTGATTGTTTTATT
Organism: Heliamphora pulchella; assembly: GCA_032270985.1. NCBI lineage: Eukaryota > Viridiplantae > Streptophyta > Magnoliopsida > Ericales > Sarraceniaceae > Heliamphora > Heliamphora pulchella. The sequence continues at coordinate 10,130 of JAULJZ010022479.1, forward strand.
CTCAAATGTATATTTTATTTCTTAAGTTTTCATATTAAAAACCATATTAGAAGAATGAGAAAAATGGGTGATTTTCCCAACACTAAGAAAAATTTTCAGACTTTGTGCAATGAGCTCTCAGGTACCCCACTGCTTGAGCGGGCTCCGCTGGGTGGCGTTTCAATGAAATTTGTTTCGAAATGGGGTTTGTATTAAATGTTTTTGGGGTATTCTTTGGAGTATAAATAGACCTTTTTTTTAGATTGTTTGCAAAGAAAATTGACCCTTTCATCTTTATGTTCGACGAGAAATTTGAAGATTGGTTTCCTTTATTGAGTATTTTATTAAAACAGATTTTTATTTTCATAACTTTATCCGGATTTATATTGTTTGAAAATTGGGGGGTTACAGATTGGCATAACTTGGTGTGCTAGCATGAAATATATTGAGGATAACTTGACATTTGCATGCTATCTGGTATTTAGGCATGAAGGTCGGACTCTTAGGATGATGTGTCTTGCCATTGGGCGACCGATCAACTAGTTTGGGGTTCGAGTTAGAAAGGCGTTTGGCCGATGCTCATTCTAATTAGAAATCCAAACGAGTTAGCTGGATTAACGTGCCATTCTGATTAGTTCTCCTCGTTATGTGTTGCATAAGGTGCCTTGATACGACGATACATGTTATGTGGTATCTTGTTGAGGGGTGGTGTTATCCGTGAGAGATGACTTGTTGTAAGCTTTATTTTTGATATCTCTCCTTGTTCCTTCTTATTCTTAGAGTGATATTGCTGGTACGTGGCATGGGCCGAGGCCATGAATGAGGTCGTGCGTATGACCAGGTTCCAAAAGAGGAGGACATTCATGTCCCGCAAAAACAAGTGGGTAGAGAGAATTCTGGAACCTTCTTTGGGGAGCTAAACTCTAAAGCTGCTATCGAGTGGTTGAAAGTGACCACGACGATCTTAGACACTCTAGAGATTAGGGAGGATGAATCGTGTGTTAGGTTGGCGGCGTTCTAACTTCTGGTGGATGTGAGAGAGTGGTGGAAGTTCTCTAAGACCACCGTAAATGGCACGTTGACCGTTTTTACTAGGGTCTTTTTGGAAAATTATTTTTTGGGTTCGTCTAGAGACACGAATCGGGAGGAGTTTCTCTCTCTTATTCAAGGGAATCTTACCATGGTCTAGAATGAGGCCAAGTTTGCAAATCTGTCGCGGTTTGCATCTGAAATGGTGTCAAGAGAGGAGTTGCGCACCAAGCGATTTGAAAGGGGTCTTCGACCTTCGATCACATATAGCATTGTAGCGTTGGGTTTTCAGGTCTACACCGAAATCGTGAAAGACGCTATCCAAGTAGAGAATGCAATGGCAGAGAGCCGCAAGATTAAGGAAAGCAAGTCGCATCAGGGGCTTGCAGTGCTCAGTCTGAAGGGCGCCAGATGAAGAGGAAGAAATCAGGGGGATCGAGTTCTTATCCTATGGGATCTCTGCCTCAGCTACGGTCGGCCCCCGCACCGTCTATGGGTTCATCTGGACATTCTGAACGTTGGGAGTTAGTGCGTTACACGTGTAGACAACCAGGACATCATGCAAAGGATTGCAAGTAGAGAGGACAATAGCAGCAGAGTTAGACTCAGGGGAGGACCCCATTCTCATATTTTTAGTGTGGCTAGATGGGCTATATACGACAAGATTACCCTCAGGGAGGGAGTGTTCATGGTGCTTTTGGAGCACATCAAGGACATACATCGTAGAGGCGACAGGGCTACGGCCAATCGCAGCAGCATTCGGGAGTATAGATAGCACAGACGGTAGAAAGAGCTACCTCAACTCAGTTAGTGAGGTAGCTGGGAGTTCAGGGGAGCAGTGAGCAGAATCAAGGGAACTAGGAGAGAGTGTTTGCTCTTGTGGAGCCCAGTACGTCGGTGGCACCTACCATGTCGAACACCGCAGCTAGTCCATCGATCATCTGAGGTACATTCTTAGTATACCATTCATGGGCCAGTGGTCTCATTAACACCGGAGCATCGCATTCTTTCATCTCATTCGCATTCGCATCCGTATTGGGGTCAGAGGTAAACATGTTGAGTAGCGACTAATGTGTAGATACACCGATTGGTGAGACTACCATGTTGAGGCGTGTCTGTAGAGCTTGTGAGATGAAGATTGCCAACCACCGCTTGGTATTAGATTTCATCGTGCTTGATATGACCTCGTTCGATATCATCTTGAGGATAGATTGGTTGACCACCTTTTGTGCCTTCATTGATTGTGACCGGCAACGAGTGTTTGTTTACACACCGGTTGGAGGTTCTTTTTATTTTGTGGGTGACCTGGGCAACGGTTTAGCATCTAGATCTCTTAGATCGCGGAGCCGTGACAGCCTTAATCTTCTTTTCTCTGCCTTATCGATGAGTGAGATTGGTTTTACTCGGGGAGAGCTTTCTTCTGTTGTCTTTGAGTTTCTAGACGTATTTTCGAGCGACTTGTTTAAGTTTTCGCCACGACAGGAAGTTAAATTTTTTATAGACCTCATTCTAGGGACCGCCCCAATTTTTATGCCTTCATATTGTCTTGCACTGGCTGAGTTGATAGAGTTGAAGGTGCAAGTCCAAGAGTTGTTAGACAAGGGGTTCATCCACCCTAGTGTGTCTCCTTGGTGAGCTCCAGCATTGTTTGCAAAAAAGAAGGATGGGTCGTTGCATCTTTGTATAAATTATCGTAAGTTGAACCACGTGACCGTTAAAAATAAGTACCTATGCCTCGTATCAACGACTTGTTTGACCAATTAAAAGGTTTGTGTCATTTTTCAAAGATCGACTTGAGATTGGGTTATCACCAGTTACGGGTCATGGAGGAAGACATTTCGAAGACGTCTTTTCATACCTATTATGGGCATTTTGAGTTTCTAGTCATGCCTTTTGGACTGACTTACGCACTAGCGACGTTCATAGAGCTTATGAACCGTATCTTTCACCTTTACCTTAATCGATTCGTGGCGGTGTTCGTGGACGACATCTTGATCTACTCATCATTGGAAGAGGAGCACAAGGAGCATCTTCGAATTGCCTTACAGTTGTTGCGGGAACATCGATTATATGTCAAGTACGATAAATATGAGTTTTGGTTACCCGCGGTAAAGTTTTTGGGCATGTAGTTTCTAGGGATGCAGTGGCAGTGGATTCATTCAAGATCGAAGCCGTGATGGAGTGGAAAAGACCAAAAAATGTGTTCGAGATTCAGAGCTTCATGGGATTAATAGGTTACTACTGTCGGTTTGTGAAAGGCATCTCTAGGCTTGCAGCACCTTTGACACGCCTTACACAGAATGGAATTAAGTTCGTGTGGAATGACAATTGTGAGCTCATCTTCCTGACATTAAAGACTAGGTTAACTAGTGCGCCTATTCTGATTGTACCGGGGAGAGGACTCGGTTATGTCGTTTATTGCAATGTGTCGCACGAGGGGTTGGGTTGAGTGTTAATGCAACTAAGTAAGGTGGTGACCTATAGATCAAGGAAGTTGAAGGTTTATGAGTAGAACTACCCTACACATGATCTGGAACTCGCGGCAGTGGTTTTCGCTTTAAAAACCTGGAGACACTACCTGTATAGAGAATGCTTCGAAGTGTTCTCGGACCATAAGAGTTTGAAGTACTTGTTTTCATAGAAGGATCTGAATTTGCACCAAAGGAGATAGATGGAGTTCTTAGGAGATTATGATTTCGACCTATAGTATCATCCGGGCAAGACCAATGTGGTGGCTGACGCCCTTAGTCAGAAGTCTTTGAGCACGTTAGCTCGTGTGGCCGTTAGGGAGTGGAGTATGCTCAGGGAGGTCGGAGAGTATGACATTCGTTTGGGAAAGTCCGATGAGTGTGTTAACATATTCACTGTAGTTTCTTAGCCTACCCTTGTTCATCGCGTTGTTGAGGCACAACGGTCGGATGCAGAGAGTTTGATGTTTTGGGAGCGAGTCTTGAGTGGCGAGATTGCCAAGGAGTGGGCTATCCACTCCGATCAGAGTTTAAGATTTGCAGGGAGAATTTTTATGCCGGAGGCGTGTTGTGGAGACATGCTTCGTGAGTTTCATTACTTACGCTTATTGGTGCATTCAGGTTGGACCAAGATGTATCATGACATACATAGGCAGTTTTGATGGAGGGGTATGAAGAAAGATGTCGTACTTTTCGTCTCGCGTTGCCTTACTTGCCAGCAAGTGAAAGCCGAGCATTAGAAAGCAGCGGGCTAGTTGCAACTGTTGCAAATATTAGAGTGAAAATGGGAGAACATGACCATAGATTTCGTTTCGAGCTTTCTGAGGTTGCTAAAAGGGCATGATGCCATGTGGGTTATGGTGGACAGATTGACCAAGTCAGCACATTTTCTACCTATTCACACGATGAGTTCGATTGACAAGTTTAGCAAGCTTTATGTGAGTGAGATTGTTATACTCCACGAAGTGCCGATTTCCATCATTTTCGATCGAGATTCCCGTTTCACGTCATGTTTTTGGTAGAGTTTGCAGTCAGCTAAAAGAATGAGCCTATTTCTTAGTACTGCTTTTCATTCCCAGACAGATGGTTAGTCGGAGCACACCATTCAGATACTCAAGAATATGTTACGAGCGTTTGTTTTAGAATTTCGTGGGTCATGGGAGGGCTACTTGTTGTTGGTAGAGTTTGCCTACAACAACAGTTATCGGTCGAGCATTAGGATGGTGCCTTATGAGGCATTGTATGGTTGACCTTGTAGGTCACCCGTGTGTTGGACCGACGTTGGTGAAACGACCGTATTAGGACCCGAGCTTGTACGTGAAACCACAAAAAAGATCATCGCGATCCGTAAACGCTTAGTGACCGCTCAAAACTGCCAGAAGAGCTATGCAGATAAGAGAAGGGGACTGTTAGCGTTTGAGGTGGAAGACCACATGTTCTTTAAGGTCTCGCCACGAAAAGGTTTAATGAGATTCGGAAAGAGTGGAAAGCTATTGAGACATTTTATTAGGCCATTTGAGATCCTTAACAGGATTAGAGAGGTAGCCTATTGCCTGACCTTGCCACCACAGTTGGCCTCTGTGCACAATGTTTTCCATGTATCTATGTTGCATAAGTATGAGCCGAACCCATCTCATATTTTGAATTGGACGGAGGTGACGGTAGAGGATGATGTTACTTACGAGGAGAGACCGGTGAGAATTCTTGATGCCACAGAACAATTCTTACAAGGGAGAACTATTGTGAGACCCTGACCCGTTTTCTTTTTCGACGTTTTCGGACGCGCGTTACGTGTTTTTTTTTTAGCATGTTTTTACTACTTTTGATGCATGATCGGGCTTAGATATGCATGCGGGGTAGGTGCCTGGGGCCGTGGGCCGTTGTGGAGCGAATTTCAAAAATTTAAAAAAAAAAGATATTTTGGAGCCATATAAAAATCTGGAGTTAGATATTTTCAAAAGATATTTTTCAAAACTTAACTCCTAAGTTTTTCGTTTTTCTCTCTACCTTCTC
>JAULJZ010022490.1:0-15617 GCA_032270985.1 Heliamphora pulchella
CCCCAAAAGGAATCCACAGGTATTTAAATCAAGTAATTCCCATAAATTAATCAATTGAATACCATAGGACACTAATCAAAAACCAAAACCCAACCGTAGAACCACCAAAACATAGCCCAGAGGTTCAGTCGACTGAACCCCACCTCCAGTCGACCCAACCCCTCGGTCCAGTCAACCCAACCCAAGATCCAAACTTCAGTCGACCGAACCCCCAGGTTCAATCGACCGAACCTCGGCGAAAACCGTTTCCAGGCTACAGGTTTCTACAGCCAAACCCAGATTCAAAGCCTCCGAACTCCAAATCAACATCCGTGAACATCCACATGCCTTGGCCTAACACCGAAACCTCAAAAGAAACTCCCGACATCCGATTCCATCCACAGAAATCGTAGAAATAAGGTTTTAAACCCAAAAACCCAAGTTTACAGAAAATCAAATCTATAGCAATCTACCCGTTAAAAACACACATGTTTACCCATAGCACCCTTATACAGCAATAGGGTCTAGAATCCTACCTCGGTGAGTTCAAAACTCGATGCCTCGAATCACGTGCAAAATCAAGCTTCACCGAAATTGAAATCTGACCGGATGGTTGCGTAGCCCATGATGCCAAAAGCAAGAATCCGCTGTTGGATCACTGAAAATCGAGCCCCGGGCCCTCGAGGACTTAGAGAGAAGGCAGAGAGAAAACAAAAAACTTACTGGAGAAGTTTTGAAAAATATCTTTATGAAAATATCTAACTCCAGATATATATAGGTCTCCAAAATTTCTTTTTTTTGAAATGTTTTGAGAATTGCGCCACAATAGCCCACGGCCCCGAGAACCTACCCCGCATGCATATCTAAACCCAATCATGCATCAAAAGCAGTAAAACATGCTACAACGGAAACACATAACGTGCGCCCGAAAACGCCAAAAAAAAAAAACGGGTTAGGATCTCACACCTCCCATGCCAGGATTTTGATATTTTTTAAATAATGTTTAAAAAATATTTTAACACCTTGAAAGTCAAATTTTGAAAACTTCTTTTTATTAAAAATAGAGTCTCCACTTAGTTTTTGAGAAAAACTAAGAAAAATAAAAATGGGTACTGATCTTTAAAACGCTTAGCTAGAGAAAAAGGGTTCGGGGGTTAAGGTACGAATCGAAAAAGGTGTTAGGCACCCTGTTCGCCCAACCGTAAGGTTGGCCTCTACTAATCATCATTGATTTTTTAATATGATTTCTCAAATGCATGCAAATAAAAAAAATACAGGTAAGGAGAGAACACCCAAAATTAAATATGAAAAATACATAACATACATATATAGAACGCCAAATAAAATAAGTATCAAAAGAAAAATCTTAAGTCCTATGGCATGCAATTTCTAACTAAATGATACATGGAGCAATCTCACATGTGATTGTCACAAAAATAACCTAAGTTATCATGATTTAAGTAAAAGAACAAAAAATATGTTAGTAAAATTACTTAAACATGATTTGCTAACAAAATAAGCTAAACTATTCCAAGCATGATTTCAAAGAAAGTGACTAAAACATATATGTTATCAAAATAAACTAAGTTAGCCTTAATATGGTGAATTAATAAAGAAACAAGAAATGTAAAACAAAAAATGCATAAATATCCTATAAAAAGAATGTTTTCAAAAGAAATTTATACTAAAAATAAAAAGATTAGGAAACACTATTAATAAATGAAAATCTAACTAGTCACATTTTCTATTTTAAAAGAAATAAAAGAAAATGAAAAGAATAGAATAAAATGAAATAAAAAGAGAACAAAAGGGAAGGAAGTTACTTTTTTTTAAAAAATATAGCTTAAGAACCTTTTTATGATTTTTTGGGTTTAATAAAATGAAAGATAAAGAAAGATAAAATAAATGCTAAAAGAGGAATTACACTAATATTGAAAGAAAAGAAAAAGAAGAGAAAATGAAAGCTAGAAAAAAAATATTAAGCTAAAAAGAAAATAACATGGAGTATTAAATTAATGTTACAAGAAAAGAAAAGAAAATGAAATAGAGTGTTAGTAAAAAAAAATTAGACTAACTAAAAGAAAAGAAAATAAAATAAATGCTAGAACATTAAATTAACATAAAGAGAAAAGAAAAGAAAAAAAAATGAAATACTAGTATTAAATAGGTGTAATATTGACAATTACAACTATTTTTATATAAGTGCTTAGATTATAACAATAATGGCATTATTAGTCATATTGCTAAATTATATTAGCACTATTTAATGATGATTTAATTTGCTTAAATATAAGTGAGCAAATAAACAAAACAAATAAGCTAAATAAGCTTAAACTTGAATTCAAACATAAATAAAGCAATTATAAATAATGCAAAAACATAATAAAAATGAAACAATCAAATTAACCCGATCACTCCAAAGAGGTAGAAAATGGAGCTAGCAGGTCGGGGATCCAAGCAAAGTACCTGGATTGCTAAGGAATCCTCAAGTCGGGGAATGTGCTTCAATGGTCCAACCCTCGGATGGTGATCCAAAGCTAGGGTTTCAATGTAGACTTCGGAGGTTTGGATCTCGGTATTTTGGCAGGGCTTCGATGTCGGGGCCCGAAATTACTCGGTGACTTTGCAGTGCTTCTCTCACTAAATCTCTCTCTAAAATTTTGTCCTAAAAATGTACCAGGGGGTGCGGTATTTATAGAATTCTTCAACCAATGAGATGCTGCCACATTTTGGGACATGTCAGGCCATTTGAAGTTGGCGGTTGCCACAATGCAAGTTGGCGGTCGCCATGTTTGAAAAGGTTCCACAAGGTTCTATTAGTGGTCGCCGGGTTGGAGGTGGCGATCGCTACTTTTGGCTAGGGTTTTCAAGAGATTCTATTGGCGGTCGCCACAATGAACATGGCGGTCACCACATTGGGAATGACTTGCATAGCAAGTTATTGGTGGTTCAACGTAGTTTCATTGGTTTTGAAGGTTTCGATGATTGAGTTCAATTATCGAGCTTGGATCACTTCCCGAGGATCGTACTGAGGGACCATTCCAACTATTTTTATCTTCGAATTCTCGTAAGAATGGGCGGGGTCAAATTGGGGTGTGTACGCATACCACTTGTGATAGGTAAAGAGTGGCCCTCTTTCCAACACGTGTTAATCCGTGTTTTGAGAATTGAGGTTACGGTACCGTTGGAACTCCCGGTTATGAGGTTGAGGACTGCATGGACACTGTTGGGTATAGTTGTGAGTTAATGAAGTTGTGACTATTAAACCCTATGTTTATAAGATGATGGAACTTTATAACTTGTGAATACAGCGTTATCACTTTCTTGTATAAAGCATGATAAACTATTTATCAATGAAGTTTTCCTAAACCAAGTAGTTGTTTTCTCATTGTTTAATTTAATACTAAGTGCACTCTCCTATAACCTTTGTGGTTGCAGATAACAGGAACTCTTAGAAGTTTGTCCACCGCTATCGAATGTCTTTTAGGATTGAGTTCGAAGGTAGATGACATCTTTTGATGTTTTTGTAATTTGCCTTGTAAGACATGATGTATTGAAGTAAAGTTTAGTAGTTTTTGATGTACGAGATGGAGTATCCCCTGAACTTATGTTGTTAAATATCTATGAATGGATGTTTCTTTTTGGAAATCAATCTTTACATGAATATTTTTATTTCCGACTACTCTAAGTCTTGTTTAGTTTTCTTTAAGCCCACAAAGATGTCGTGGGATTCATGCCCCACCGCAAAGATTGAGTACCTTGCAAAAGCAGGGTGTGACACACCGTGTGAAATTAGTGTTTGTGTTTAGCATGCCTATGTTAACATGTTTGAATGATGTTAACCTATTTGAATGATGAGAAAGTGATGAAATTTAATTCTTTTGTGTTATATGTCATATGTGAGCATGGAGATTGAACCTTGGAAATGACGTGTCTTGCCTTTGGACGTCTAGTCAATTAATTTAGAGGTTAAGTTAGAAATGCATTTGAATGACGTTATTTCTGATGAGAAATTTAAATGAGTTAAATTCAGATTGATGTGTCACTCCTCTTGGTGCTCCTAGTTATGTGAGATTTGTTGGTGTGGTTTCTAAGTGTTGAATAGTAACTTGATTAAGTGTAATCTTAATGGAAGCATTATGCTAGACTAGACTCATGTGTTGATGATATCTCTAATTCTTCTATATAAAGATAACTTTCCAAGGTGAGTCCTATGTTGCGGTCGAGGTAGGAGTTGCGGGCTTGCGTAAGTTCCTAAAGGTGGGGATGTGAACGCTCCACAAGAGTAGGTAGGAGGTGTAGATCCAATGCTAGAGATGGTCAATGCCATGCGATAATTGGCTAAGGCAGCGAGGGGAAGAATTAGTGCTCCTGAACCTAGTGTAACGTCTGTAATGAAGGAGTTTTAGCATATAGACCCTTCAACGTTCACTGGAGACCCAGACCCTAAGATTGCCACCGAGTGGCTAGAGCTTGCTACGAGGATCCTTGATACCTTGTAGATTATAGAGGATGACTTGAGGGTGTCTTTCCTACCTTTAAGCTATAAGGGGAGCCCATGAGTTGTGGAAAATTTCCAGAAGAATAGTCTAGAGCACTTAGGACAAGTTTAAGAAGGTATTCCATGAGAAATACTTTCTAAAATCTTTAAAGAATGTTTATAGGGAAGAGTTTCTTTCCCTCATGTAGGGCGGAATGTCAGTGGTGTAGTATGAGGCTAAGTTTACAAATTTCTCTCGCTTTGCACAAGAGGTAGTAGCCATTGATGATCTGCGTGCCAAGAGATTTGAGCGAGGACTAAGACCTGCCATCAGAGATAAGGTGGCGGCCTTAAGGATACGCATCTTTATAGAATTGGTATAGTTAATGATCATCGTCGAGAATACCTTTCTAGAGACTCGGAAGGTTAAGACGCAGCAGGGAAGGGCTAGCGCACAGTCAGAAGAATGCTAATCCAAGAGACAGGGGCAATTCAGTTCTAGTTCTTTCCTTACAGGATCATACCTACAGCAACGTTCGGCTTCCACACCTTCTGTAGTGTCATTGGGGCGATCGAATCGTAAGGAGATCATTTGTTACTTCTGTCAACAACCAAGTCACCGTGTGAGTGACTATCTACAGAAAGGGCAATCCTAGAGTCAGTCTCAGCCTTAGCCTCAGAGGAGAGGACCACCCACTTATTTTTTGTGTGGTCAGCCGGGACATCTCCGTTGAAATTTCCATCAACGAGGAAAAACACAGAATGCATATAGTTCACATCCGGTCCAATCCACTCGGGGACGATAGGGTTTCAGGCAGCCGTTGGCAGCATAAACATCAAGAGTTGTAGAGGGGATTACTTCGGTTTAATCAGTAAGACAGTCGGGAGCGCAAGGTTATGGTGGGCAGAATTAGGGAACACAAGGGCAAGTTTATGCCATTTCTAAGCCGAGATTTCTAAGGTATTGTTTGTACAAGACACTATCGTTCCAGTACATCCTTCATCCAAGGTACCTTCTTAGTGTACAATTTATGGGCCAGTGTTCTCATCAACATGGGAGCATCTCATTTGTTCTGTGAGACCCTAACCCATTTTGTTTTATGAAATGTTTGAGTGTTGACAGAGTTTGAGTTAACAACATGTACGTAAGAGTTTTATACTTGTTCGGGTTCGAAAGTGGCATGTTTGGTTTTGCGAAAGGCAGTAAAACCTGTTTTAAAACAGAAGTCATTTTTCTCTGTTGTCCAGTCGACTGAACTGGGTGATCCAGTCGACTGGGGTGGCAGTATATGTTAGGGTTGGTATACTAAAAAATCATATTTTTAGTATTTAATTTTATTTTAGTAAAATTAATTTTTCATTTTATGAAAATCTTTATGAACAATGTATATTTATAATTTCTTCAATGTTATGCATGAATATCGGATATTCTGTATAATATTTAATCTAGTGTGTATAGTACGACTTACACACAGAAGATCAAATTTTAGGTTCTTGCAGAATATAAGTTTTATGTTCACAGTTTAGATGGAAATGGACATACCATCGGTACGACTGTGGCACAGAGTTTTAGTAGGCCTGTCTTGGTTACGGGGAACAGATAATAGCGTCGTCTATTGTTCCGACTCTCTGTGCTAGTACACTTTGTGTGTATTGAACGGGACATTTGGGATAATTAATTTTATACTAACTATATAAATTAATTCACACCCCAAGGTTATTATAAATAGTGCTTATCCTTTTAATCCTAAAGTAATTATTGATTTGTATATATTTAATATTCATTATTTTCATTTATTAGAGGGTACGATCTTATATGGGTCTATATTTTCGGTGAGTTAGATACCGATATTATTTATTTGGAAAACAATAATTATTGAAGGAATCCACATTCTGAAAGATCGGGATTGACGATACCTCCTTAAAGATGCATATAAGTTTTGACTAGGCTAAACCCTGTAGGTAGATTTAATTATCTGGTGGTCAAATAAGTTAGGCAGAAGGGCTTAACGAATATGAAGATGTCAATTAAATTAAATTGTTAGTAATTAAATTTAATTGGCGGGTATCAAGAATCTTAACGTGGGGTGAAAAGGTAAGCATTTAATAACATGAGCTCAATACAAGAAGGTCTTGAGATTATGGGTTAGAGTGCAATTATAGTTCTTTAGTGGTGTCAACTGTAATTCAGTGTTTTATAAAAATTATAGAAACCACTAGTAGGTATCTGTGTTTCACTGGAAATCTTACTCATAATTACTCCTCAAGTGCCTACTGTAGCCCTATATATATGCGGATAGGCTAAACCAGTTTTATATTAATATATCATATTTTGTCTCTCAAGACTAAATATATCTGGGTTCTACTGGTACGAGTTCTCTATAGTTCGTAGCTCACACTATTTTTGAGAATCGCGTAAGGAAATACAATAGAAGATCTGACATGAGCTTCAACTCGAAATCAAATCGTAGTTGAAAAATCGATCAACAAAAGGTATTCTTTTGAATTAACTTTGGTTGCACGGGTTTTATTTTGAATGTTTGACGTCAAAAGTTTTGTCGGGAGCCTGTTTCAGCGTTTGCCCGTTCAGTTAATTTTTTTATCAAAAATTATTTACAAAAACTATGATCTTTACAGTATTGCCTCCAATAGTATGGTGATCCAGTCAACTCAGTTGGGACTCCAGTCGACTGAATTATGTCGGTCGAGCTTTTTTTGACATTCCAATAGCCTCATCCATTCAACTGGGTTGGGCATCTAGTCGATTGAACCCCTGATTTTGGGCATTTTCTATAAATGTCAGGCATTGAAGATATTTTGAGATATTTATTTTTCAGATCTGGTTTCTCTCTTATAAAACCTCTGCCTTCTCTTTAGATTTTGATGGACTCGGGGCTCGATTTTTAGTGATCGGACAGTGGACCATTCCTATTGGTGATGGGGGCTTCGCATTTATCTGGATAGATTCTCGTTTCATCGAGGTTCAATTTTTGAGACGTCGAGCTTTTCGCTAAACGAGGTATGATCCTAGACTATATTATTGTTAAAGGGTTCTACGTGCAGTTATATGCTTTCTCACCGATTAAAAATGATTTATATATTATGTTTTATGTTTAAATCTTGTTTTCCGGGTAAAAAGCACGTTTTGCGCTTTTCTTGGTTTATTACATGATATGTGAGACCCTGACCCGTTTTCTTTTTTGGAGTTTTTCGACGCGTGTTTAGCGTTTTTGTTTTAGCATGTTTATATGCGTTTTTATGCATGTTCGGGTTTAGATATATATGCGGGATTGGTTCTCGGGGCCGTTGGGCACTGTGATACGGGTTTCCTGAAAAAAAGAAGATATTTTCGTGGCTTATAAAAATCTGGCATTAGATATTTTGAAAAAATATTCTTAAAACTTCTCAGCTAAGTTTTCTCGTTTTTCTCTCTACCTTTTCTCTAACATCTCAGGGGCCCGGGCTCGATTTTGGACGATCTAATAGCGGATCCCCGCAATTGTCATGGTGGGCTACGCGTTCATTCAGACAGAAGTTTATTTTCACAAAGTTCGTTTTGCATGTGGATCGAGGTGTCGAGTTTTTTACTCAAGGAGGTAGGATCCTAGACTCTCATGTCTTATAAAGGTGCTACATGTAATCTTATGTGTTTTTTCCGGTTAAAAATGCATGAAAAATCAATTTATGTTTCAAAACAACGGGGTTTTGGTTTAAAAGGGGGTTTTTGTGTTGTTTCAGTTGGATGGAACCTGGTTTTGAATGTTTCTTTCAGTGTTTCTTGATGGTTTAAGTTCGTGTATGTCCGTGAGTGTCGAAAACACGCGAATTGGTAGGTTTATGTGTGTTTTGAAGCATCATAGTGAGAGTGTGAGAGTTTTGGGGCTTAGAACATAAAATAGGGGAAAATCTGGGTTTTTCTTGGGTGCCTGCTCGCTCGAGTGCCCGATGTCCGCTCGAGTGGACACGCAGCGCAGGGCCATTTTCTTTCAATCATATCTCCCTCATTTGGACTCAAAATTGGGTCATTCTTCTACTCAAATTGAAGCACCGGAAGTCTTTTTTCCAATTACACCTCTCTCACAATAAAATTCTCTTTGTAGAAAAAGTTATGACCAAAAGAGGGAGGGTATGTCAAAATTGCTTAACCATTTTTCACCCATTTTTGGCCGAATGCTTTGGAAAAGGTTATTTTTCATTCTTGTTTGAACTTTTCATCTAGTGTCTTGTTTTGTAAGGTGTTTTGTTGTTTTTATGGTCATGTGGTGGCCTCTCAGTCGATTGGGGGCTCGATCGACTGCTCTTCTCTAGTGGTTTTTCAGTTGATTGTATTATAGAGTCTTGTCAATTGAAGTCACGGAGAGGGTGTTGGTCATATCATGCGGGATGTTAGTGCACGGTTGTATGCGTGGTGGTTTGTGCATTGTTGGGTACGGGCATGTTTGGGCCCGTGCTGGGCGTGTGCGGATCCGTGTTTGCCGTCTTGGGCATGTGTTGCGTCTGATGTTCTATTTAGAGATGGGGTTTTGGTGAAAACCATTTTTTTATATATATTTGACATGTTGTTTACCACTTCAGTTGATTTTTAGAACTGCATGTTTATGTATACATGGTATGCGTGCGGGAGTTTGGTTTTGTTTCTTCGTTTGTTTTTTGTTTCACCCAGCGATGATTGCTCGAGCGGTGGTTGAGCGCTCAAGCGGTGGTGTGGCAGTGATGTATGTTGGTAGGGGATAACTCGAGTGGTGGTGTGGCAGTTATGTATGTCAATATGGGACAGCTCGAGCGGTGGTTGAGCGCTTAAGCGGTGTAAGCCTCTGAGTTAGGTTTTGGTTTTCTGTATTGTTGGTTATCCCGGTGAGTGGACGGGTTGTTTAGATGAGCAAATGACGGTTGTGCTGCATTAGATGTCGTGATGAGTTATGTGGTGTTGTTATGTGGAACGTTGTGGTTATATGTGATTTTGTGCTTATAAAATTCTAGTTTTATTCATGCATGTTATAGGATAGATATGTGGTTCTTGTTTATAAAAAACTCTGGTTTTATTTCTGCGTTGCGTGTGTTGCACGTGTTGCGGGCATGGTGTGTGTTGCACGGGTTGAGTGCGTTGTTTGTGTTGCATGGGTTGCACGCACGGGTGGCATGTGTTGCGTTGTGTGGGATGCATGTGTTGATTTGCATGGGTAGCATGCGTTGCGTGGGTTGTACAAGTTAGCTTTGGCTAACGATGCATTAGATGGGGCTGAGGTCCCTCGGTGAAAGCCCGAGTAGGTGCATTGGTGGGGCTACGGTCCCTCGGTGAAAATCCGAGAAGGTGTATACGTTGGCTCTGGTCAACAGGGCATTGGGACTGAGGTCCCTTGGTGAAAGACCGTAATGGTGCATTTGTTGGGGGTACGGTCCCTCGATAAGAGTCCGTGAAGGTGCATTAGTTGGGGCTGCGGTCCCTCGGTGAAAGCCCGAGAAGGTACATGGATTACGTGTAATGCATTGTGGGACGGATAAAACCAATTTCAAATTATTTTTAAGACTCGTGTGAATCGCGATATAAAATCGTTTTCAAACAGTTTTTGAGGCACTTGTGAGTCAAAAGGTGGTTCTTATCTTCGCTTTCCCATTTTCTTGTGAAAATTGTTTTAAAGGTTTGAAAGAGAGTCAATAAAAGAAACTACACATCGTTTTCTGAGCATGTTTTGCTTATATTGCATGCTTGTCTAGTTTTCGCTGAACTTTGGCTCTCGGTGTGAGATTTAAAATGTTTTTCAAGTACCAATCGTGCAGATTGATTCGGAGGTGCCGGAGGGGTGGAAGATTTGTAGTCTTCCTTTTTGTTTCTTTAAACCATGTATGTTTACATGTCCTTTTACGGTGTTGGAACCGTGTAATGTAAGCTTTTTAGCATTGGAGCCTTATGCATTGTAAGCCGATTAACGATGATATACAATGCATGTATGTTTTTATCTGAGAGTGAACATCGAGTTGGATGTTTGTATGGTAGTTTTTGGGTGTTTAACATGATCTAGAGTTTGGGGCGTGACACAATGATATCAAAGCTCTGGATTCGAATGTGCAACTCACGTACGTACTTCGATTCGTTAATGAAAGTTCCATTCTTTGCTTGCTTGATTTGGAGTCCAAGAAAGAACATGAGTTCTCCCATCATGCTCATCTCAAACTCCTTTTGCATGCATATAGATAATTCCTTACACAAATTTTCATTAGTAGCACCAAATATGATATCATTTACGTATATTTGCACAATAAGCATGTCTTCATTATTCGTTTTGACAAATAAAGTTGTGTCAATTTTTTCTTTTGTAAATCTATTTTCTAACAAAAAATTATTTAGTCTTTCATACCAAGCTCGAGGAGTTTGTTTTAAACCATACAATGTTTTTGTTAGTTTAAATACATGATTTAGATAATTATGATCTTCAAAACCAGGTGGTTGTTCAACATACACTTCTTCATTTATAAAACCATTTAAAAAAACGCTTTTTACATTCATTTGAAAGAGTTTAAAATTCTTATATGATGAATATGCTAATAACATGCGAATAGCTTCCATTCTAGCTGTAGGTGCATATGTTTCTTCAAAGTCAATTCATTCTTCTTGATTATAGCCTTGTGCAACTAACCTAGCCTTGTTTCATACAACAATACTATTTTCATCCTTTTTATTTCTAAAAACCCATTTAGTTCCAATTATTGTATTATCTTTAGGCCTAGGAACTAAATTTCAAACTTCATTTCTTTTAAATTGATTTAATTCTCCTTGCATGGCTATTATCCAAGACTCATCTTCTAATGCTTCATTTATATTTTTAGGTTTTTCTTGTGAAAGAAATGCAAGATGATCACAAATGTTTTTCAATGAAAATCGAGCACTTACACCTCGTAAAGTGTCACGCCCCAAAACCCGAGGTCACGTGAAAAATCCACCAAACATCCACTTTATATGAAAATATTGGTTTTCATACATAGAAATCCGCCTGTTGAAACCAATGGAATACCCAACAAAGAGTATCTCTCATATATAGAAGACAAACAGTTCTAACATGCATACCGTATATCGCCTTACAGCGTACAAAGCCTGCCTTTAGGAACAGGCATACCAAAAAGAAAAACTATAAAAGTCTTTCGCCTCCGCGGGCACCACCCAGGCTACTCCTCATTCACATCATCACCTGCAAATAGTTTTACAGAAAATCCCACCCGTGAGCTGAAGCCCAATAGAAATAGATAATAAGCTGTAAAGCAGGAAAATATGCAACCATATGAGTGGGAGCTAAACTCAACCACAACCCAAAAAGGTTTTTTTTTACAAACCCTAAGTTTTTCCACCAGACTACACAAGTCTCCCAAAATGGTTTTATAAACATAAAATCCTATTTTCATCCTTCAAACCATGCGATGCAAATAATGCAAATAAACCACCACAGTTAAGGAAAAAACAGTAATCAAAACATTGTTCCCTAACGGAATGTACCATCGTGGAAAAGAAGAAGAAAGAGATCCTATGTATCGACTCAATCACAAAGGGATAGAGGTAACAACTATAGACTCCTGCCCATTACCTAGTTCCAGCATTAGTCAAGACCTGCTAGGTAATGACAAGTTCTATATGGAGCACCATGACGTAAAAGCTAACTTTACGGGCGACAACCCAAGGGAAAAGAGCACCCAGACCGACCTTCTTTACGGGAACTACCCCGAAGGATAACAAAGGTATCTACACTGCGCACGTTTCTGGACATTCACCAAGGGAAACTCGCGCCAAATACCCATCATCCCGGTACAGCTAGATAATCATTTTATAAAAATTAAACTATAGCATCAACTACAAAACCTTTCCGCAAATATACACTATACATGTATATAGATCCATTCATCAACATGGAGATCAACAAAACATTTCAAAATATTTTCCCCAAAAGCAGTTATACAACGCATATATAAGCAAAAGATCCAATTCGTGAAATCATGGAGATCAAACCAAAACATGTAAAAACATATTGTTATCAAAACGTTTTAGAAAGTGAGCCTCAACCCCAAGGGCTAGCTCCAAACCTCCGGTAAACACGTTTTTTCCAAAAGTTTTCGTAAAAACTCATTTTTCATCGATCAAACAACTCGAGAAAAGCCAACACCCAACCACCGAACCACCCAAACATCACCAATAGCCCACACAAGACCCTAGTCGACTGAAAAACTCTCTGGAAAATGAGAACCAAGACAGAAACAATTTCAATCGACTGACCTCCCAGGTCCAGTCGACTGAACTCATAGCATGATGATCTAGTCGACTGAACTCATGAGTTCAGTCGACAAAACTCACCTAGAAAGTGTTTTTGAGATACGGTTTTTGCATGTTTTTGCTTCCAAACTTCAAATAAAACCTCCAAACACCCATCAAACATCCTCGGGCATCAACACACCCAAGCCTCAATCCAAAACCTCGAAAGGAAACCCTCAAAAAACACTTTCATCCACCGAAAATGCCGAAATATGATTTTAACCCAAAATCGAATTTAAAACATAAATCACCATATCAGGCACTTTTAAATAGTAGAAATGCACAAGATTACATATTACACCCTTCTCGTTCGGTCAAAAATCTGACGCCTCGATCTACGTACAAATCCGAGCTTCTTTGAAATCAAATTCAGTTTGGATGGATGCGTAAACTACGAAGCCAAAAGCAAGGACCCGCTGTTGGATCGTCGAAAACCGAGCCCCGGGCCCCCGAGAAGTTAGAGAGAAGACATAGAGAATTTTGAGGAAACTTAGGAGTTAAGTTTTGAAAATATCTAATTCCTGACATTTATAGGCCTCCAAAATATCTTTTTTTTTTGAATTTTTAAAATTCGCACAAAAACTCCCTACAACCCCGGGAAGCAACCGTGCATGCTAATTTTAACCAAAACATGCATCAAAACGCATATTAGCATATTAAAGCAAAAATGCCAAAAAGGTGCCAAAACACCAAATATGCATATTTATCGAAATGAAATGGTACAGGATCTCACAACTCTCTCCCCCTAAAGGAATTTTACCCCCGAAATTCACTATAAGGTCACAAAGTGAACAACTCCGGGTATTTCGCACGAACCCCGGACTCAAGCTCCCAAGTCGCTTCTTCAACCCCGTTATGAAGCCACTGAACTTTGACATAAGCAATCATTCTTTCCCGCAACACCTGTTCCTCCGTATCCAGAATCTTCACAGGAAGGTCCTCATACGTCACATCCTCATCAGCTCGCAACTCAGTCCAATCTAACACATGAGACGGATCTAGCTCATACCTCCAAAGCATTTAAACGTGAAAGACATTGTGCACAGATGCTAATGAGGTGGCAAAACCAGACGGTATGCTACCACCCCAATCCTTTCCAGGATCTCGAACGGTCCGATAAAATGTGGTGATAGCTTCCTGCTACGACCAAATCTTATCAACCCTCTACGAGGCGAGACCTTTAAAAACACATGATCTCCCGCTGTAAACTCTAACGGTCTCCTCCTCCGATCAGCATAGCTCTTTTAGGGACTCTGTGCTGTCACCAGTCGCTGACGAATCACTGCAATCACCTCTGTCGTCTCCTGCACTAAGTCGGGTCCCAAAACAGCGGTCTCTCCCACCTCTATCCAACACACAGGAGATCTACACGGTCTACCATACAAAGCCTCATATGGTGCCATCCCAATACTGGACTGATAGCTGTTGTTGTATGCAAACTCTGCCAATGATAGATGATCCTCCCAAGAACCCCAAAAATCAAGCACACAGGCTCTCAGCATGTCCTCCAAAATTTGAATGGTCCTCTCAGACTAACCGTCGATCTAAGGATGAAAAGCTGTACTAAAATTCAAGCTCGTCCCTAAAGCTACCTGAAGACTCTACAAAAAGTGCGATATAAAGCGTGGGTCTCGATTAGAAACGATAGTCACAGGTACTCTGTGTAGTCGGACTATCTCCTGAATATACAACCTACCCAATCTATCCGCCGAATCTCTCACTCGAATGGGAAGAAAATGTGCTGACTTCGTCGGCCTATCCACTATAACCCAAATAGCATCATGTCCCTTCGACGAGTGTGGAAGTCCTGATACAAAATCCATAGTGACGTTCTCCCACTTCAACTCAGATACAGGCAACGACTGCAACAATTCTGCAGGTCTCTGGTGTTCCACCTTTACTTGCTAACAAGTAAAACATCGAGAAACGAATCAGAGCAACATTGACAACGTAGATCGTAATGCATCTTCATGCCCCCCGGATGCACTGCAAGACGTGAGTGATGAAACTCATGTAACACCTCAGCACGGCACGACTTTGGCACAAACAATCGCCCTAACAAACTTAAACTCTGATCTGAATGTTGGAACGCGAAAGAAAAATTAAGAACTGGCGCCGTGACCGTAAAAAATGGTGCATCCATTTTTCATGAAAAACCATAACAATGAATAGATATATTAAGATTAAATATACCTTTAAGAAACTTGTACAAGTTTTTTTGATGCAGAACAACGACCCGAGACGACCCAATGATCTTCTCATGTATATCCCGATGCACACGACGATCCCAGCGAGTGGGCACCGATCCGAATCTTCGTGTTTTTCTCCTTCTTGGTTTCTATCTCACACATTTCTCTCAATGTAAAAAGAATACATAATGGGAGAGGGAAGAGGGCAGTGGCTAGGGCTTGGGATTAGGTTAGCTTTTTGCTCCTTGTGATATGTTTTTAATATATCACTTCAGATATCCTAGGAAACTATATATCTATTTCCTAAAACCAACGAGGAGATATATATATTTTTCATAAAACAACCTTCTAACCCCTATTAGGGCCTGCCACCTAGGGAGTGATCCCTAGGTGTGCCAAATTCCAATACCGCCCTCCATTATTTAATTTAATCCCCGAATATTTCCGGTGGCAAAATTGACATTCAAATTAAATTAAATAATTACCGAAATCGACAAAAAAATATCCGTGCGTATAATGGGCTACGTGAGGGATCACGAGGAAGTATAGGGCTCGGGCTAACCGTACGAGAAAACCGGATATCCCTAACTTTGTCCCCAAGTTAGATCCTTTCTCGCACGAACCAGAACTTATTCCACTAAAGGTCCTGACTGAACTCCCGGCCCTAACTCAAATT
>JAULJZ010022501.1:0-15617 GCA_032270985.1 Heliamphora pulchella
AGGATCGTAGCCCACACTACGTTCGAGGATCGCATAAGGGAATACGGTAGAAGATCTGACAGGAGCTTCAACTCGAATCACGTCGTAGTTGAAGATTAGATCGACAAGTGGTATTCATCTAAATTAACTTTGGTTGCACGGATTTTATTTTGATTGTTCTTCGTCAAAAGTTTTATATGGAGTCCGTTTCGGCGTTTTCCCATCAAGTTAATTTTTTATCGATAATCGTTTTTCAAAAACAATGATCTTGGCAATTTTTGCCTCCAACATGTTTACCTTAGGAGGTGGACCTATAAGTTAGAGGATTATCAAGAAGTCCTTCATTACTGATTTCACCATGGAGGCTGTTTGGTTCAAGAACTTCCTATTGGATCTAGAGGTGGTACCTTTAGTTCAGTCGACTATTTCACTTTACTATGACAGTAGTGGAGCGGTTGCAAACTCGAAGGAGCCAAGGGTCCATAAGAAAAGTAATCACATGAGCGTAAGTATCACCTCATATGAGAAATTGTACAGAAAAGTGATATTACTGTGACCAAGATTGCATCAGGAGGCAAAATTACAGATCCTTTTACAAATAGCTTACCGGCTAAGACTTTTGATAGTCTTGTAGAGGGCATGGAAGTCAGATGTATGGCAGCATGATTTTGAGTATAAGTGGGAGATTGTTAGGGTTGGTATACTGAAAATCATATTTTTAGTATTTAATTTTATTTTTTAATAAAATTAATTTTTTATTTTATGAGAATTTTTATGAGTAATGTATGCATATCAGTTCTTTAATGTTGTGTATGGATGCCTGATATTTTGTATAATATTTAATTTGGCTTGTAGAGTACGACTTTAACACAGAAGATCAAATTTTAGGTTCTTGCAAAATATAAGTTTTATGTTCTCAGTTTAGATGAAAATAGACATACCATCGGTACGACTGTAGTACAGAGTTTTAGTAGGCCTGTTTTGGTTACGGGGAACAGATAATAGCGTCGTCTATTATTCCGACTCTCTGTGCTAGTACACTTTGTATGTATTGAACGAGACATTTGGAGTAATTAATTTTGTATTGACTATATAAATTATTTCACACCCCAAGATTATAATGAATAGTGCTTATCATCTTAATCATGAAATAATTATTGATTTGCATATGTTTAATATTCGTTGTTTTGATTCATGAGAGGTGTGCGATCTTATATGAGTCTATATTCTCGGTGAGTTGGATAGCGGTATTATTTATATGAAAAATATTAATTATTGACGAAATTCACGTCCCGAAAAATCGGGATTGGCGATCCCCCCTTAAGAAAGCTTATAAGTTTTGACCGGGCCAAACCTTGCAGGTGGATTTAATTATTTAGCGATTAAATAAGTTAAGCGGAAGGGCTTAAGTGATATATTAAGATGCCAATTAAATTAAATTATCAGTAATTAAATTTAATTGGCGGGTATCGAGAATCTTAACGTAGGGAGAAATGGTAAACATTTAATAATAAGCGCTCAATGCAAGAAGGACTTGAGATTATGGGTCAAAGTGCAATTATAGTTCTTTAGTGGTGTGAACTGTAATTCAGTATTTTATAAAAATTGCAGAAACCGCTACTGTCTTTCCATAATTGTAAAAACTGCTGGTAGGTGTCTGTATTCCACTAGAAGTCTTACTCATAATTACTCCCTAGATCTCTGCTGTTGCCCTATATATATGCGGGTAGGCTGAACCAGTCTGATATGATATCATAATTTGTTTTTTAACACTAAAGATATCTGGGTTCTGCCGGTATGAGTTCTCGATAATTCGTAGCCCATACTACGTTTGAGAATCGCGTAAGAGAGTACTGTAGAAGATCTGACAGGAGCTTTAACGTAGAATCAAATCGTAGTTGAAGAATTGACCGACAAGAAGGTATTCTTCTAAATTAACTTTGGTTATACGGGTTTTATTTTGATTGTTCGACATCAAAAATTTTATCTAGAGCCCGTTTCGGCGTTTGCCCGTCTAGTTTTTTTTTTTTTTCCAAATATAGTTTGTCAAAACAATGATCTTGACAGTTTTGCCTCTAACAGTTCACGGGTCCCTGGGTTTCGGGGCGTGACAATTAAAGGTGGGTTAAACATTACCGGTTACAAAATTTTAATTTCATTAAGTTTGTATTATAATTAAATAATAATAATAATAATAATAATAATAATAATAATAATAATTATTATTATTATTATTAAATATATATATATTTTATATTATTATTTTTAAATGGATATTATGACGCCTCATGATTTTCGAATTTAATTTGTTTTACGTAGATTTTAACGGTCGTAACCATAAAGATATTAGCGCCACTGTTATTATTTATTTATTTATTTACCTTAATTAATTTTTTTTGTTGAGATATTACATTCTCTCCACCTTTAGAAGTTTGGTCCTTTAAACTTTACTCGGGCTATGCTAAAAAGCGTTGTAGCTTTTATGAAAAGTTCTGGGTACTTGTTTTTCATGGTAGTTTCATTTTCTCACGTCAATTCTACTCCAAAATGGTTGTTCCACCATACTTGACGAGCGACATCACTTTATGACGGAGTCGTTTCTTTTGCCGATCCATGATGCGTATCAATCGTTCTTCATAAATTAAATTCTAACTCAACTACACAGGTGGTCATGTCAAGACATGAGTCGGGTCAATGACGTATCTTCAAAGTGGGACTGTATAAATTGTTTGCATCGAATTGAGTTAACTTCTATATAAATACGTAAGGATTAGTTAGAGAGAAGTTACGTATACTTCTACGTTTTGATGATCCGCCGAGACTAGGGCTACAATTTTCCTGCCTTTGGTCGTTGTCGTTATTTTTCAGTGGTCTCCTTGTGTGATCTGGAGCATGTCTCTAACTGGAGTTAGTGATACAGTCATAATCTCGTTTTTCTTTTTCGCGACGTTGGAATTTCCTAGGATGAAACTCTTAGATATTTAGTTTAGAATTTTTTGATTCTTAGTTTATTTTCTTGAGATTTTTGAAGTGGGTTGGGTCCAGGGCATAGTTATAAGGAAAACATGACCTTAGTGTCTTCATTAAGCTTGGTTTTCCTGGTATATTTTTGTCGTTTTGTGTTTTGTGAAGGTATCTTAAATGATTTCCTTAAAGAGGTGTCGGGCTTTGATCTTAATGATATCGAGGGTGAGAATTAATGTATTCAAGCATGACGAAGTGAGTCTATGTCACGACCCTGACCTGGAGCACGTGACCTCACACGACAACCCGACAATTTAGATCAGCGGTGGATTACTCTTCTATGTTACGTACTTTGTACCTAAAACATCTTTTAAAAGAAAACATTACAACTTATTTTATTTTAAGAAGAAGTCATTTCTCAAAACTTCAGAAAATATCCTAAGTGTAAAAATTAGAAATTTCGACAAAGTTTTCTCTATTTTTCGAATAATTCTAAATTTATCTATAAATTTGCCAAACCTAAACAACAAGATATACACAGGCACCGCCTGGATATCAAGTACCAAAACACAGTTAAAACTATTTATTAGCAGCATTCTCGATTTCATCTTATGTACACTCATTTACCAAATGAAAGTCCACAACATTCAGAAACATACATGCACATCAACTATGCATTATACATCTAAAACTTAATTCATTTTTCATAATTATTACAGTCATCCATGAGATACTCTTCTTTTCCTTAAACATTTAAAAACATAAGTCTTATAAGCATCTACTCAAAATATCATTACATATGTATAATTCTCGTATTCTTTCAACAATTTCTAATATCTTTACAAATTATAAAACAAATGATTTATAGTTTTGAACTAGAAAACATAAACATCCTTCCTTTTTCTTCAAAACTCAATCCAAGTCTGTGGTACTCATTTAAGCCTTTTCCTGACCATCGTGACCTGTAAAAAGTTTAATTCAACAAACATGAGCCAAAGCTCGTAGAATAATGACTAAAAATGATGTAATGCATGCTATGTGAGGTGTGAAAGAGTATGCTATTATGCCACAACTTGAACTCATTTTTATAACCAAGTCATAAACCACACACATTTTAAGCTTTTAAAGAAGACATCCACTCATCCTTATTCTTTACTTTAAACCCACTAATCTATTTTTTCAATCCTCTTCTTCTTTTTGACATCATATCTTATTTAACTTGTTACCCTAATTCATTTAAGTCATTACTCACATTTATTTAACTCATCATCTTTCCCATGAGATTATAGGTTCACCTTTATCATTTTCCATTCAAGTTCTTCCTCATTTTTATTATCATTACATGTTCTTCCAATTCATTCATAACCCATTTGATAGAAACTTTAAAGATAATATGAGTTCATTTCGATTTCTTAACTTCAAATTTTCTAACCCTTTCACTTAGTTCGTGCCACGACTTAAACCCCGAGTCTATGAACTAAACCCCAGGTCATACCTTACATGAACTATATCCATTTACAATTTTCCAAAACATAAGAAAAATATTTCATATATATAGTTAGAAGATTCAAAACTAAAAGGACCAAGTTTCAAAAATTTATTTACAGAACCACTTAAGAATTTGTAGCAACATACATTCAACTTTAAGCTATCCTATTAATTACATTCATTCCCTTAACTTCATGTACTACATTACATAAAACCTAAAAAAAAAAAAAACTCTAGCTCCATCCTCTAGCCCTTTCCAAAATGCATCCATAACCCTGGTATCATCCCAGCTCCTTAGAACCTGAAATGCTTTAGCAAACATATATGAGTCGAAACTCGTAGGATAAAGATTAACTCGAATGTGATGCATGATTTGTGAGGTGTGATGGGTGTGTTAGAGGTAAGACTGCCAAGATCATTATTTTTGCAAATGATTATTTGTAAAAATTAACTGTACGGGTAAACGCCGAAACGGGCTCCAAATAAAACATTTGACGTTGAACGATCAAAATAAAACTCGTGCAACCGAAGTTAATTTAGAAGAATACCTTCTTATCGGTCGATTCTTCAAATACGGTTTGATTATGAGTTGAAGCACTTGTCAGATCTTCTACTGTATTCTCTTACACGATTCGCGAATGTAGTGTGGGTTGCGGACTATCAAGAACTCATATCGGTAGAACTCAAATATCTTTAGTTTTGAAAGATAAGTTATGATATAAAATTGGTTCAGCCTATGTGCATATATATAGGGTTACAGCAGGGATCTGAGAAATAATTATGAGTAAGACTTCTAGTGGAACACAGACACCTATCAGCAGTTTTTGTAAATATGAAAAATCAGCAGCGATTTTTACAATTTTTATAAAATATTAAATAACAATTCACACCACTAAAGAATGATAATTTCACTTTAACCCAAAATCTCAAGACCATCTAGCATTGAGCTTATGTTTTTAAATTCTTACCATTTCTTCTCACGTTAAGATTTTCGATACCCTCTAATTAAATTTAATTACTGACAATTTAATTTAATCGGCATCTTGGTATTCCTTAAGCCCTTCTGCTTAACTTATTTGACCGTCGGATAATCCAATCCACCTGCAGAGTTTGGCCCAGTCAAAACTTTTAAGCTTTCTTAAGAGGGTATCGTCAATCCCGATCTTTTGGGACGTGAATTCCGTTAATAAGTAATATTTTTTATATAAATAATACCGCTATCCAACTCACCGGGAATATAGACCCATATAAGATTGCACTCTCCAATGAATCAAAATAACGAATATTAAATATATACAAATTAATAATTATTTCAGGATTAAGAGGATAAGCACTATTCATAATAATCTTGGAGTGTTAATTAATTTATATATAGTCAATATAAAATTAATTATCCAAAATGTCCCGTTCAATATACACAAAGTGTATTAGCACAGAGAGTCGGAACAATAGACGACGTTATTATCTGTTCCCCGTAACCAAGACAGGCCTACTAAAACTCTGTACTACAGTCATACCGATGGTATGCCTATTTTCATCTAAATTATGAATATAAAACTTATATTCTGCAAGAACCTAAAATTTGATCTTCTGTGTGCAAGTCGTACTCTACATATCAGATTAAATATTATACCGAATATTGAACATCCATGCATAATAAAGAAATGATATACATACATTACTCATAAAGATTCTCATAAAATAGAAAATTAATTTTATTAAAATAAAATTAAATACTAAAAATATGATTTTTAGTATACCAATCTTAAAAATCTCCTACTTATAGTCAAAATTATACTGCCATATATCTGACTCCCATGCCCTCTACATGACTATCAATAGTATTAGCCGGTAAGCTCTTTGTAAAAGGATCTGCAAGGTTGTCTCCTGATGCAATCTTGGTCACAACAACATTACATCTCTGTACAATTTCTCGTATCAGGTGATACTTACACGCAATGTGCTTGCCTTTCTTATGGACCCTTGGCTCCTTCGAGTTTGCAACTATTCTGCTATTATCATAGTAAAGTGCAATAGTCGACTGAACTGAAGGTAATACCTCTAAATCTAATAGAAAGTTCCTAAGCCAAATGGCCTCTTTGACTGCTTCAGAAGCTGCCACATACTTGGGACCCATGGTGGAATCAACAATGTAGAATTTCTTGATGCTCCTCCAAGTTATAGCTCCACCTCCTAAGATAAACATATATCCTGAGGTAGACTTATGGGAATTCCTATCAGACTGAAAATTTGAGTCTGTGTACCCCAAAGGTACTAGACTGTCTACCTGGTAAACCAACATATAATCCTTAGTCATTTTTAGGTACTTAATTATATTCTTTACCGCAGTCCAATGCTCTTGCCCTGAGTTAGACTGATTCTGCTAACCATGCCAATGACAAAGCGGATGTCGGGTTTAGTACAAAGCATAGCATACATAAGGCTTTCTACTGTCGAAGCATAAGGAATCGCCTTTATTTTCTCTATCTCATTAGGTGTCTTAGGACATTGATCCTTGGATAGAATGAGTCCATGCTTGAAAAGGAGAAACCCTTTATTGGAATTCTGTATGCTAAAATGAGCAAGGATATCATCGATATATTTTTCTTATAATAAGCTTAACATCTTTTGTTTTCGATCTCGTGCAAGCTTTATCCCAAGGATGTGACTGGCTTTTTCCAAATCTTTCATATCGAACTGCCTAGATAACTATACTTTAACCGTAGATAATGCCCCACATCGTTTCCAATGAGCAAGACATCATCTACATAAAGTACTAGGAAGATCACCATGCTTCCGCCACGCTTCATGTACACACAGGATTCATCTGGACATTAATCAAAATCATAAGACTTTATAGCTTGATCAAACCAAGTGTTCCAAGACATTAATACCTGTTTAAGTCCATAAATAGATCTCTTAACCTTGCACAACATGTGCTCATGGCCCTTTGCAATGAATCCATCTGGTTGTATCATATAGATACACTCGTCAAGACTTTTGTTAAGGAATGATGTGTTGACATCCATTTGCTATATTTTGTAATTGAAATGTGCGACAATAGATAAGAAAATCCGGATGAACTTAAGCATGGCTATCGGTGAAAATGTTTCCTCATAGTTGATCCCTTCTTTCTGAGTGAACCCTTTAACAACAAGCCTAGCTTTAAAGGTTTCAACCATCCCGTCTGCTCCTCTTTTCTTCTTGTAGATCCACTTGCATCTAATGGGCTTTATCCGTTCGGGTGGTTCTACAAGTTTCCAGACCTGATTGGAACACATAGATTCTATCTCTAAATTCATAGCCCTTTGCCAAAGATCTGTAACTCTATCTTGTAGTGCTTCATTGTAGTTACAAGGCTCGGTATTCAATTATATCAGGATCTTGTCAAACAACTCTCCCAAGAACATATACAGATTAGGTTGATGAACAACCCTCCCACTATGACGAGGTACTACTTGTGTCTGTGTACTAGCAATAACAGGCTATGCAGAATCTGAACCCTGTGCATCAGCATCATGTTCTTGATTTGCACCTGTCTCGAAAATCCTCCCGCTACGACGAGATAATAGAATATCAGTGACTTGTGGTTCCTCTTTCGTTCTACTGGTATTTTCTCCTAGTTCTTACAAAATAATTTTACTATTGGGCCTGTGATATATAATATAATCCTCTTCCAAGAATTAGGTATTGGTGCTAACAATGAACTTCTGATCCTTAAGATTATAAAATAGACCACCCTTAGTTCCCATGGGATACCCTACAAAGAAACAGAGTTTCATCCTCGGTTCCAACTTACCCGCGTTCCCTTTCAGCACATGGGCTGGACACTCCTAAATTCGAATGTGTTTCAGACTAGGCTTACGCCTAGTTTACAATTCTGTGGGATTAGAAGGTACTGACTTAGAAGGTACCAAGTTTAGAATATAAGCCGCTGTCTCTAAGGCGAGTCCCCAAAATGAATCGGGTAAACTTGAATAACTCATCATGGATCTTATCATTTCTATAAGAGTCATATTCCTTCTTTTTGCTACACCATTATGCTGCGTAGTGTCAGGTGCAATCAATTGGGATGTAATATTCTTTGATGATAGGTAGTCCTTAAACTCTTCAAAGAGGTATTCCTCACCATGGTCAGATCGTAGTGATTTGATACTTTTACTTAGACGCTTCTCTGCCTCCACCTTGAATTCTTTGAATTTCTCAAAGCATTCAGACTTATGATGCATCAGGTAACTATATCCATACCTTAAGTAGTCATCAATGATACTGATGAAATACTCAAAGTCACCTCTAGCCCAGATTGTCATAGGACCACACACATCAAAATGAACCAGCTCCAACGGTTCTTTAGCTCTATAGCCATTGGCCAAAAAAGGCCTCTTAGTTATCTTACCCTCTAAGCAAGATTCACAGACTGGAAGTGCCTCCACTTCCAATGAACTCAAAGGTCCATCTGTTACTAGTTTGTTTATTCTTTTTAGATTAATATGACTTAAGCGTAAGTGCCAAAGAAATGTTTGATTCATTAAAGAAGAAAACTTTCTCTTATACGGTAAAGTAGATGTGTTATTCATTTCAGTTAGTTGCAGTGTATGAGAGATAGGAGATACAACATATAGATTATCTACCAATGTACCAGAACAAAAAAAATATTTATTTTTTTTACAACGACAGAGTCACCAAGATGAGCAGAATATTTGTCATTTATTAAACTCGAGACTGAAATTAAATTTCTTTAATCGAAGGTACATAAAGATAATCTTTTAGAAGTAGTATCCTATCGCTACTAAAACTGAGAGTGACATCTCTTACTGCAACTGTTGCCACCCTTGTATTATTACCCATGTGCAGATAGATTTTTCCATCACTGAGCTGCCTGATTTTTTGAAACCCCTGTAAAGAATTACACACATGATTAGTGGCTCCCGTATCTACACACTAGGTACTAGTAGATAATACCGCTAAACATATTTCAACAACTAGTGAAAAGAAATTACCTTATTTGTTCTACTTACTGAGAAAAATTAGATACTGCTTTTTTCAATGCCCAAACTGGTTACGGTGATAGCACTTGCCTCTCGGCTTCTTCACACTAGCTTTTGGTCCCTTAACTGCTTTTAGACTTGTGTTTCCCTGTGTTTGAATCTTTTTCTTTTTCTTACCTTTCAGCTTAGAGGAAGAACCCTCTTAGCCACATACACAGATCCTGGTGTCCTAAGAACACCCTCGACTGCTTAAAGTTCCTTAAGAAGTTCTGCCAGTGTGTAGCTGAGCTTATTCATAGAATAGTTCAGGCAGAACTGCTTAAAACTTTCAGGCAGTGACTGGAGTATGATATCGATCTAGGCTTTCCCGTAAATTTTAGCTCCCAGGATCTACAATTCATTCAGAAGACTAATCATTCTCAGAACATGATCCCTTACTGGTTTACCTTCAGCCATGTTTGCATTCATTAGAGATCTC
The DNA here is from genome assembly GCA_032270985.1 of Heliamphora pulchella. NCBI lineage: Eukaryota > Viridiplantae > Streptophyta > Magnoliopsida > Ericales > Sarraceniaceae > Heliamphora > Heliamphora pulchella. The sequence continues at coordinate 9,898 of JAULJZ010022501.1, forward strand.
ATGGCCACCTGCCTAGCGGCATGATTTTAATTGTGAGACCCTGACCCGTTTTCTTTTTTGGCATTTTCGGACGCGCGTTACGTGTTTTCGTTTGAGCATATTTTTACTGCTTTTGATGTATGGTCGGGCTTAGATATGCATGCGGGGTAGGTTCTCTTGGCCGTGGGCCGTTGTGGGGCAAATTTCAAAAAATTTCAAAAAAATATATTTTGGAGGCCTATAAATATCTGGAGTTAGATATTTTTAAAAAGATATTTTTTAAAACTTCTCCAACAAGCTTTCTATTTTCTCTCTGCCTTCTCTCTAAGTTCTCGGGGGCTTAGGGCTCGATTTTTAACGATCCAACAGCGGATGCTTACTATTAGCACGGTGGGCTACACAACCATTCGGTCAGATTTTGATTTTGGCGAGACTCAATTTTGCACATGGATCGAGGTGTCGAGTTTTAAACTCACCGAGATAGGATTCTAGACCTATATGTTTTATAAGGGTGCTACGTGTAATCAGGTGTCTTTTTACCGGTTGATTTGCTGTAGATCTGAGTTTATGATTAGTTGGGTTTTTGGGTGAAAAACCGATTTTTTGTCAATTTCGTGGATGAAATCGGGTGTCGAGAGTTTCTTTTGCGGTCTTAGTGTTAGGCCTGAGTGTACGTATGTTTGAGGGTGTTAAAAAGGGAGTTTTGAGGCTTTGATATGAGGTTTGGAGGGCTGACCCGTAGCTTGAGAAACGGTATCTGGGTGAGTTCAGTCGACTGAATCATGGTTTTGGGGTTTGATCGACTGAACCGTGGACTTCGATTGACTGAACCGTGCAGGAGGCGTTTTGGTAGTTTTCCAGTGTGTTATTCAGTCGACTGGGGGCTTGGGTCAGTCGAATGAACTCCTGGGTAGTGTGATGGTGGTTCGATGGTTGGGTTTTGGTTTCTGATTGGCGTCCTATGGTATTCAATTGATTGATATATGGAAATTAGTCGATTCAAATACCTGTGGATTTCTTTTGGGGTTTGGTTGGTTGTGCAGTGGGTTCGGGTATCATATTGTGATACCGGGTGTTTGTTTAGGTGTCGTCCTCGGGGGTGACGTGTAAGGCTAGATGTGGGTTGTTGGGGGACGGTTGAGTGCGTCATGGTTGGGTATGGAGCGTGTTTGGGCCCTTTGTCCTTTCGAGGAGAAAGGTGGCATTTGTAATCTCGTGGTTTGAGGAGTTTGATGTTGGCCTTCGGGTTAGGCTTGGTTGTCCCTGTGAGTGGATGTCGAGTTGTTTGACGGGTGGTGTCATGATGTGAAGTTCTATATGATTATATGCATTTATAACTGTGATTTATTATGCATGAAATATTTAAGTTGATTACATGGCTTGGTATCGTTACGTGTAACGTGGTTGCATGCTTTAAAACCTAGAGTTTTTTTAGGCATGGATGTGATGGATCTGTGGGGAACGTGCGTGTGGTGCATGTGGTATGTTTATGCATTTAAATGTTGATTAGGTTATGCATAGGAATGTTTGGTGTTATCCCGTAGTTTTTAGTGTTACCTCGTTAATTTCAGTTTTATCCTGTAATATGCGGTGTTATCCTGTGGTATGCGGTCTTATCCTGTGGCATGTGGTTTTATCTCGTGGTATAATCCGTAGTCGGCGGTTCCATCATGTGGCTTACGGTAAAGTATGCGGTTTTACCCCGTGGTTTGGTTGGCGGTTTTAACCCATGGTTTGGTCTATCATTTTACCCCATAGTATATGATTTTATCCCAGGAATGTATGTTTATGTATGTATCTTTGTCTCGGTGTTAGGACTGTGGTTGCGGCGTATGAGGGCCGATTATTAGATTTGTGGTTGCAGCGTGTGAGGGCCATTTGTATGTGCCATGGATTGCATGTATTGCATTATGAGACGGATAGACCAATTTTCAAACTATTTTAAGAGTCTTGTGAATCGCGATCTAAAAACGCTTTTTCAACTATTTTTGGGCTCTTGTGAGTGAGTCAAAAGATGGTTTGTATCTTCACTTTCCCGTTTGCATGTGAAAACTATTTTTAAGGCTTGAAAAAGAGTCTAAACCTGCACTTCAATTTTCCTAGCATGTTTTGTTTATATTGCATGCTTGTCTAGTTTCTGCTGAGCCTTGGCTCATGGTGTGGGATTTGCTTTTTTCCAAGTACCGGTCACACTGGTTGATCTGGAGGTGCTGGAGAGGTGGAAGAGTTATAGTCTTCCTTTTTGTTTCTATCTGTATCATGTATGCTATAACATGTTTCTCGGCGTTGGGGCCTTGTAATGTATGCCGTTTGGCGTTTATATACAATTCATGTTTGGTTTACTTTGAGAGTGTATTCTCGGGTTGGGTGTATGTTTGGTTGTTTATGGGTGTTTCACATGGCTCAGAGTTTATAGCGTGATAACTTGGTATCAGAGCTCTGGGTTCGAATACCTAAGAGCCGTGGGAAGAGGTTGCATCACCGTGTCAGGTTGATTACGTGTGCTTGACTGCATGTGTTTAGATGTTTTGATAACATGAACGTGATAGCATGCGGGTCATATGTGATTGACGTGTATATGTGGGCATGGAGGTTGAATCTTAGGAGTGATAGTCCTACCTTTGGGTGTCTGGGTTAACAAACTTTGGGGCCAAGCTAGAAACCCGTTTAGTTGACGTGATTTCTAGCAGGAAATCTGAGTAGGTTATCCAGATTGACACGTCATTCTTGTTGGTTATCCTCGGTATGTGAGGTTTTGTTTAGCATGAACTTATGTGCTTATGTGTTAGCATGCTTATGTTGTTCATGCTAGGTGCTGCATCTTATACATTGTTTTCTTTCATATAGACGTGATGTCTGTAAGACGAGGGCGAGGCCGTGGTCAAGGCCGTGGCAGTGCTATTGGCCAAGGGGATGTTCCTATCCCTAATGCTGGGGATGCCAATGCTCCCCTGGGACCAATGGACGCGACGAAGTTGTTGCGTGTGCTGGTTGGCTCTATCCAGAAGCTGGTTGAGACCTCTATAGGTGAGTCTATTAGGGAGAGGGTGCCTGAGGCGAGGGCTACTGTGGCAATGAGGGAGTTTAAGCATATAGATCCACCTACCCTTGCTGGAGATCCTGATCCTATTGTGGCGACGGAGTGGCTGGAGTTGGTGATACGGATCCTTAACATACTGCAGATTGTGGAGGATGAGTTGCGAATTTCTTTTGCCACCTTTCAGCTGAGGGGTGCTGCTTACGCTTGGTGGAAATATGCTAGGACTATTGCAGGAGTTACTTGGGCAGTTTTTACAGGTGTGTTTCTGGAGAAATACTTTCCAGCTTCGAGGAGAGATTTGTACAGCGATGAGTTTTACACTCTTACCCAGGGGGCAATGGCCGTCATGCAGTATGAGTCCAGGTTCACGTGCTTGTCCCAGTTTGCACCTGAGTTGGTGAGCACAGACGAGCCACGTTCTATGAGGTTTGAGCGGGGTCTGAGACCCGTAATCAAAGAGCGTGTGGTAGCGATGGGGATTCGTGTGTTCATCCATCTAGATCAGAGCAGTTCTCTACACCATCACCATCAGTTGCTTCGTCAGGGAGGCCAGAGTAGAGGGAGGTCAGATGTTATCGATGTGGACAGCCGGGGCATCGTGTACCAGATTGCCCGCAGCTGAGGCAGTCTCGGAACCCACAGTTACGGCAAGCTCAGAGTTCCATACAGGATCAGTCTTAGGGGATGGAGTTGTCGATTTGTTATAGATGTGGTCAGACAGGATATATCCGTAGAACTTGTCCCAAGAGAGAGAGTACGCCGAGTACAGTTGCACACCAGAGGGTTTGTATGTGCAGGAACGACAGCAGTTTCCTGCAGTTCAGACTTCTCGGATGGCAGGTGGGAGTACATCAGTTTAGTCAGTGCGGCAACCGATAGCGCGAGTTATGGTGGACAGGCCAGAGTGGAATTACCCCGAGCGTATTCCCTCATAGCTTCTAGGGCACCGGTTGTGCCGGATGATGCAAATATACCTTCAGCGAGCAGAGGTACTTTTTGAGTATGCTGACTTTGAGCCAGTTTCTTTGTTGCATCCGCATGGGAGTTGGTGATAGATTCTGTGGGTGCACTGTGTTGAGGCAACGGTTGATGATGATGTGAGGTTGGGGTGAGTTGTAGATCCCGTGTCTTTGAGATAGTTAGCCATTGTTTAGGATGCTTGATCTCGTTTGACTATATCCTAGGAATGGTATGGCTAACCATCTCGTGTGTCTGTGTCGATTGCGATCGACAGTTGGTTGTTTGACCTTGAGTTGAATTTCGAAGTGAAATTCCTTTAAGGGGGGTAGAGTTGTGAGACCTTGACCCGTTTTCTTTTTCGGCATTTTCAGACGCGTGTTACGTGTATTTGTTTGAGCATGTTTTTACTGCTTTTGATGCATGATCGGACTTAGATATGCATGCGGGCTAGGTTCCCAGGGCCGTGGGCCATTGTGGGGCAAATTTTAAAAAATTTCAAAAAAAGATATTTTAGAGGCCTATAAATATCTGGAGTTAGATATTTTTAAAATAATATTTTTTAAAACTTCTCCAATAAGCTTTCTCTTTTCTCTCTGCCTTCTCTCTAAGTTCTCGGGGGCACGGGGCTCGATTTTCAACAATCCAACAGCGGATCCTTGCTATTGGCACAGTGGGCTACGCAACTATCCGGTCAGATTTTGATTTCGATGAGGCTCGATTTTGCGCGTGGATCGAGGCATCAAGTTTTGAACTCTTCGAGGTAGGATTCTAGACTTGTATGTTTTATAAGGGTGCTGCGTGTAATCGGGTGTCTTTTTACCAGTTGATTTGTTGTAGATCTGAGTTTATGTTCAGTTGGGTTTTTGGGTGAAAAATCGATTTTTTGTCGATTTTGTGGATGAAATCGATGTCGGGAATTTCTTTTGAGGTCTTAGTGTTAGACCTAGGCGTACATATGTTTGAGGGTGTTAAAAAGAGAGTTTTGAGGCTTTAATTTGAGGTTTGGAGGGCTGACTCGTAGCTTGAGAAACGATTTTTGGGTGAGTTCGGTCGACTAAACTCATAGGTTCAGTCGACTAGATCATGGTTTTGGGGTTCGATCGACTGAACCGTGGAGTTCGATCGACTGAACCATGCGTGAGGCATTTTGTTGGTTTTCCAATGTGTTGTTCAATCGACTAGGAGCTTGGGTCAGTCGACTGAACTTCTGGACAGTGTGATGGTGGTTCGATGGTTGGGTTTTAATTTTCAATTTGCGTCCTATGGTATTCAATTAATTGATTTTTGGGAATTAGTCGATTCAAATACCCGTGGATTCCTTTTGGGGTTTGGTTGGTTGTGCGAAGGGTTTGGGTATCATGTTGTGATCTCGGGTGTTTGTTTAGGTGCCGTCCTCGGGGGTGACGTGCAAGGCTAGATGTGGGTTGTTGGGGGCACGGTTGAGTGCGTCATGGTTGGGTATGGAGTGTGTTTGGGCCCTTGATCCTTTCGAGAAGAAAGGTGGCATTTGTAACCTCATGGTTTGAGGGGTTTGATGTTGGCCTTTGGGTTAGGCTTGGTTGTCCCTGTGAGTGGATGTCGAGTTGTTTGACGGGTGGTGTCAAGATGTGAAGTTCTATATGATTATATGCATTTATAACTGTGATTTATTATGCATGGAATTGTTGGGAATGTATACTGAAAAGTCATGCTTTTTATGTATTTTATTCTGGATCCCTAGCATATTAATGAGAAACAATTT
>JAULJZ010022512.1:0-15617 GCA_032270985.1 Heliamphora pulchella
CATTGTGGGACGGATAGACCAGTTTTTAAATTATTTTTAAGAGTCGTGTGAATCGCGATCTAAAAACCCTTTTTCAATTGTTTTCAAGTCTCCTGTGAGTGAGTCAAAGGATGGTTTGTATCCTCGCTTTCCCTTGCATGTGAAATTGTTTTTAAGGCTTGAAAGAGAGTCTAAACCTGCACTTCGATTTCTTAGCATGTTTAGCTTATACTGCATGTCTGTCTAGTTTCTGCTGAGCTTTGGCTCACGGTGTGAGATTTACTTTTCTTTAGGTACTGTCACGCTGGTTGATCTGGATGTGCTGGAGAGGTGGAAGAGCTGTAGTCTTCCTTTATGTTTCTATCTGTATCATGTATGCTTAATACATATTTTTTGGCGTTGGAGCCTTGTAATGTATGCCATTTGGTGTTTATATACAATGTATGTATATTTATTTTGAGAGTGTATTCTCGGGATGGGTGTTGTGGTTGATTGTTTATGGTGGTTTTACGTAGCCTGGAGTTTGGGGTGTGACAGCTTGGTATCAGAGCTTTGGGGTCGAATACCTAAGAGCCGTGGGAAGAGGTTGCATCACTGTGTGAGGTTGATTGTGTGTGCTTGACTGCATGTGTTTAGATGGTTTGATAACATGTACGTGTTAGCATGTTAGGCATGAGGATGACGTGTATATGTGAGCATGGAGGTTGGACCTGTGATTTATTAGTCTTGCCTTTGGGAGTTTAGGTTAATAAACTTGGGAGCCAAGTTAGAAATGAGTTTAGCTGACGTGATTTTTAACAAGGAATCTGAGTAGGTTATCCAGATTGACGCGTCATTCTTGTCGGTTCTCCTCGGTATGTGTGGTTATTTAGCATGAACCAATGTGGCTATGTGTTAGCATGCTAGGTGTTTTGCGTTTATATTCATGCAATGTGTTGCGTCTAATGTATTATTTTGCCTTCATATAGACGTGATGTCGGCGAGGAGAGGGCGAGGCCGTTGTCGAGGTCGTGGCCGTGCTGTTGGCCAAGGGGATATTTCTATCCCTGATGCTGGGGATGCAAATGCTCCCTTGGGACCGATGGACGCGACAGAGTTGTTGCGTGTACTTGCAAGTTCTATCCAGCAGTTGGTTAGAGGTGAGATTATTAGAGAGAGAAAGAGAGAGGGAGTGCCTGAGGTGAGGGCTACAGTAGCGATGCGAGAGTTCAGACGCATGGATCCGCCTACCTTTGCTGGGGATCCTGATCCTATTGTGGCGACAGAGTGGCTGGAGTTGGTGACTCGAATCCTGGACACATTGCAGATTGTGGAGGATGAGTTACAGGTTTCGTTTGCCGCCTTTCAGCTGAGGGATAATGCTCACGCGTGATGGAGATATGCCAGGACCACAGTGGAGGTCACATGGGCAGCCTTTACAGAAGTGTTTTTGGAGAAATACTTCCCGGCTTCGAAGAGGGATTTCTATAGGGAGGAGTTCTACACTCTTACCTAGGGGCGATGGACGTCATGCAGTACGAGGTTAGGTTTACGAGCTTGTCCCGATTTGCTCCAGAGTTGGTGTGCATAGACGAGCTGCGATTTATGAGGTTTGAGCGGGGCTTGAGGCCGGCGATTAGGGAGCGTGTGGTTGCATTGGGACTTCGTGTCTTTACAGAGCTGGTAGAGGCAGCAACGAGAGTGGAGAACACCATGACTGCGATTCGAGCTTCTTGGGAAGCCAGGACACCTCAGGGTGGGACAGAGGTACAGATTGGTGGGCGTTCCAGCAAGAGGCAAACGTCATCTGGTCCTGCTTTCATCCATCTGGGTTACCACAGCAGTTCTCTGCGCTAGCACCATCAGTGACTTCATCCGGGAGGTCAGAGTAGAGGGAGTTGATTTTCTATCAGTGTTGGTAGCCGAGGCATCGTGTGTCAGAGTACCCGCAGCCGAGGCAGTCTCAGGGTTCATGGATTCAGTCACAGGGGAGGGAGTTACAGATTTGTTATAGATGTGGCCAGCTTGGACATGTTCGTAGGAACTGTCACCAAAGAGAGAGTGCTCCGAGTACAGAGGGCATGCCAGCGGGTTCATTTGTGTAGGATCGACAGCAGCATCCAGCGGTTCAGACTTCCCAGATGGTAGGTGGGAGTACTTCAGTTCAGTCGGTGCAGCAACCGACAACGCTGAGTTCTGGTGGACAGGCCAGGGTGGGATTGCCCCGAGCGTATTCCCTCATAGCTTCCAGGGCACCAGTCGTGTCGGAGGATACAGATATGCCTTTAGTGAGCAGAGATACTTTCTGAGTCTGCAGGCTTTGGGCCAAATTCATTGTTACATCTGTTTGGGAGTTTGTGATGGATTCCGTGGATGGTGTGCTGTGTTGAGGCAGCGGTTGGTGAGATTGTGAGGTTGGGGTGAGTTGTAGATCCTGTGTCTTTGAGATAGTTGGGGTGAGTTGTAGATCCCGTGTCTGTGAGGTCGGGGGCAAAATTCCTTTAAGGGGGGTACAGTTGTGAGACCCTGACTTGTTTTCTTTTTTGGCGTTTTTGGACGCGCTTTATGTGTTTTTGTTTGAGCATATTTTTACTATTTTTGATGCATAATCGGGTTTAGATATGCATGCAGGGTAGGTTCCTGGGGCCGTGAGTCGTTATGGTGCAAATTTTGAAAAATTTCAAAAAAAGATATTTTGGAGGCCTATAAATATATGGAGTTAGATATTTTCATAAAGATATTTTTCAAAACTTCTCCAACAAGCTTTCTATTTTCTGTCTGCCTTCTCTCTAAGTTCTCGGGGGCCCGGGGCTCAGTTTTTGACAATCCAACAGCCGATCTTTCTTATTGGCACGGTGGGCTACGCAACCATCCGGTCAGAACTTTATTATGACGAAGCTCGAATTTGCACTTGGATCTAGACGTCGAGTTTTGCACTCACCAAGGTAGGATTCTAGACCCTACTTCTATATAAGGGTGCTACGGGTGATCGTGCGTGTTTTTAACGGCTTGATAGCTGTAGATCTGATTTTCTGTAAGTTAGGTTTTTGGGTTAAAAATTGGTTGTTAGTCGATTTCGGTGGATGAAATCGTGTTTCGAGAGTTTCCTTCGAGGGTTTAGTGTTTGGCTTGGGCGTGTGGATGTCCGAGAGTGTTAGATCGGGGTTTTAAGGCGTTAAATCGAGGTTTTGGAGGCTGAAACAGTGTTCGAAAACTGTTCTCGCCTCTGTTCAGTCGATCGAACCGTGAGGTTCAGTCGACTGGATCGTTTTTTTGGGGTTCGGTAGACTGAACCTCGAGGGTCAGTCGACTGAACCGTGGCTGTTTGGCGTTTGCAAGTTTTCAGTGTGTTGTTCAGTCAACTGGGGGCTTGGGTCAGTCGACTGAACTTCTGCGTAGTGAGATGGTGGTTCGGTGGTTGGGTTTTGGTTTTCATTGGCGTCTTATGGTATTCAATTGATTAATTTATGGGAATTAGTTTATTCAAATACCTGTGGATTTCTTTTGGGGTTCGATTGGTCTTGTGGTGGTTTGGGGGTAGTATTGTGGCCTCGGGTGTTTCGTTTAGATGTCGTCATTGGGTTGACGTGCACGGTTAGATTTGGGGAGTTGTGGCACGGTTGTGAGCGTGTTGGTTATGTTTGGGACGTGTAAGTTCGTGGTTCGGTTTTATGGTTTGGTTCTAGTAAGAATCGGTCTGAGGGAGGTTCAGGTGTTGATCTCTGGATTAGGTGTTGGTTGTCTCGGTGTGTGGACGGGTCCCAATTTGTGGATGGGTCGTTCGGGTATCGAATGACGGGTGTGTGGCATGTGATGTCGTGTCGGGTTTTGTGGCGAGTGATGTCATGGTTTGAGGTTATATGGCTATGTGCGTTTATAGTTGGCCTTATGCATTTATAACTGTGGCTTATTATGCATGTATTATGTAAGTGGATTACATGATTTTGGTATCATTACGTGTACCGTAGTTGCATGCTTTAAAACTCAGAAGTTTTGTAGGCATGGTTACGTGGAACATGAGGAACGGATGCATTTGATGCATATTGCGTAAGTTACAGGTGTTGTGTGAGTCGCGCGTGTAACATGTGACGTGATTTGTTTAACGTAGTGACAGTACATGGTTTTATGCATTTAAATCCTGATTAGGTTATGCCTGGGTATATGGAATGAGATAGATGAACATGTGGTTCGGTAATGTTAGCTCTAGCTGACAGTGCATTTGATAGGGCTGCGATCCCTCGGTGAAAGTCCATAAAGGTTAGAGCTGATATCCCTCGGTGAAAGTTCGTGAAGGTTAGGGCTGCGGTTTTCGGTGATAGTCCATAAAAGTGTATGGTAGGGCTGAGGTCCTTCGGTTTCAGTCCGTAAAGGTACATTGACGAGGGCTGTGGCCCTACGGTGAAAGTTCGTGAAGGTGTGTGTGTTACTCGGGTTGCTTGCGTTGTGTGTGTTACACGCGTTGTGTACGTGCATTGACGGGGGCTACGGTCCATCGGTGAAAATCCGAGAAGGTACATGGATTGCATGAATTGCATTGTGGGACGGATAGACCAGTTTTTAAATTATTTTTAAGAGTCGTGTGAATCGCGATCTAAAAACCCTTTTTCAACTATTTTCAAGGGTTCTGTGAGTGAGTCAAAGGATGGTTTGTATCCTCGCTCTCCCTTGCATGTGAAATTATTTTTAAGGCTTGAAAGAGAGTCTAAACCTACACTTCGATTTCTTAGCATGTTTAGCTTATACTGCATGCATGTCTAGTTTCTACTGAGATTTGGCTCACGGTGTGGAATTTGCTTTTCTTTAGGTACCGCTCACACTGGTTGAGCTGGAGGTGCTGGAGAGGTGAAAGAGTTGTACTCTTCCTTTTTGTTTCTATCTGTATCATGTATGCTTAATACATGTTTTTTGGCATTGGAGCCTTGTAATGTATGCCGTTTGGCATTTATATACAATGCATGTATGTTTATTTTCAGAGTGTATTCTCGGGCTGGGTGTTGTGGTTGATTGTTTATGGGGGTTTCACGTGGCCCGGAGTTTGGGGCGTGACATTAATGCTTTGAAATCCAACCGTTGGAACCATCGCGAGATTTGAAATCTATCACAAGTGTTGACTCAATACCATTTTGTGTCGAGACAAAATATCTAGGGCTTTGTTCTTCAAGTGGTTGCGTCGATTCAGTTCTTCGTTGGTGTCGAGCCAATTTCTACATTTATCTCGCCCACACAGTAGTGTCGACTCATGAATCATTTGGTGTCGACTAGTGCATTTCTTTAGTATTTCAGGTGAGATTTTGGTGTCGACTCATATCACTTTGGTGTCGACCCAATTTGTAAGAACAGCTACTGAAACTTTTGTGTCGACTCAAAATCGTTGTGGTGTCGACTCATAAAGTTACAGTCAATCTTGGCACTTCTAGAATCAACTCATCTTCGTATGGTGTTGACTCGTAAAATTTCAGAAAGTCTCTGTTGTTTTGATGTCGACTCATTTTCATTTTGTGTCATTCCAAATCTTCTTGTTTCCGAACGAAACTTTTGTGTCGACTCAAAAAATAAGGACTTATGTCTTGACATATGACGAGAACAACCACTATCCAAATACCACATGAAGGAATTTTGAGCTTTTAAAGTAGTATGAACAACATTGCATGTCAAATCAGATTTTTTAACCTACATAGCACAAGTTTTGGGAAAAGGCCTAGTTTGAGTGCTTAGTTTTTTGCCAAAATAAGGTCTCTACCAGTTGTCCGCTCGAGCGCGCAGAGGGGCCAATTGAGCGTGCGACTACTAGTGAACATGCATATCTCTCTGCCAGTTGGCCGCTTGAGCGCTCAGAGAGCCCGCTCGAGTACTCAATTGGCCAAACGTTTTCTGATGCAGCTGTCTGATTTGAACATGCGGTTTTTTAGTTTTTCAGTTTTTCTTTCATGCTGATATGTGATCAGTGATTTTAGTTTTCTGCAAAAAGGTCTAATGTGTCCAAGAATACCACAAAAATGACAAGTTGGAACAAATTTTTGAAAAATAGTTGATTTAGGTAAACCTTTTTAACAGATTTTCCTAACAAAATAGTCCTAATTTGTGTAGGCTTTTTCAAACCCTTATCCTTACCCGTAGACATGCTAACAGTTTTAACAAAGATGACTTTAACTGTGGTTTTTGATTCAGACGTAGTTGCCACGTATCCTAAACCAGTTCGATCTGTCGCCACTTTTTGCACGCTCAAGATTTCATCCAAACTCAGTGAACCTGCATTCAATTTTTTTAAAGTGGTATTAGCAGTTTCCAATTCAGATTCCAATAATTGCACGCTTTCTTTACTACCCTCAAACAGAGACTTGAACTAAACAAAATCTTGTAATTCCAACTCAAGTTTAGAAATATTTATTTTGAGCAAATCACAGGATTTAATGAGTTCATTTCTCTGTTTGTCAGAACTAACCAATTTCTAAGTCATTTTGGTTTTAAAGATTTTTAGCTAAAAAATCAAATTTTGAGATTTAGTTAGTTTAGACTTAAGACTGATATTTTCTTTTTCTATCATTTTAACCTTCAGTGTTAGCTTAGTGATAATTTTTATTATTTTGTAACTTTCTCTGTGAAGTTTATCATAAGCCCACTGAAGATCATTCTCATTCACATCATCAAATTCAGAACCTGAGCTAGAATCACTTTAAGAAGGACGAGACTCATAATCAGACAGTTCAGACTTACCTGATCCTGTGAAAGCAACAAAGGCAATGAACTTACGCTCATCATTATCTGTTTCTGACTCGTTTTCATCGTCAGATGATTCAATTTCATTGTCCCATGTCACAGTGAACACTTTTTCTTTCTTTTTCTGTTTGTTTGGACAATTCTGTGCAATATGCTCATATCCCTAACATTCAAAGCACTGTATACTCTGGTTATGAACTTTAGCCTTTTTCTTTTCAAACTTAATCATATTCTTACTTTTGTCACCAAAATGTCCATATTTTTATTTGAGGTTAGATTTTTTATTTAAAACAAATTTTTTAAATTTTTTAACAATAAATGCCATCACCTCAGGATCAATATCAATTTCATCATCTGATGATTCTAACTCAACCTTAGAAGTTTTTAAAGCAACACATTTTGATTTTTTAGGTTGACGTAAAGTATATTCAAATGTCTGAAGATTTCCAACCAATTATTCTACCCGAATAGAATCAATATCTTTACTTTCTTCAATAGCAATAATTTTTGGTTGAAAACATTCAGGTAGTGACCGTAAAATTTTTTTAACAATGCGAGATTCAGAAATTTTTTCACCAAGAATAAAGCTGGAATTCACTATGTCACTCAACTTAGCATAAAATTCATCAAAGGTCTCATGATCTTCCATGCGAAGAGTTTCAAAACTTGTGGTAAGCCTTTGAAGTTTCAAAATTTTGACAGTTGAAGTGCCTTCATGTGTGGTTTCAAGGATATTCCATACTTCTTTAGCGATTTCACACGTACATATACGTCTGAATTGTTCAGATGTGACACCGCTAAAAATTGTATTGATAGCCTGGTTATTCCAGCCTGCTTCATCTAAGTTCTTTTTCTCCCATTATTCAGTGGGTTTTAAAATAATATCAGTACCAGATTTAACAGTGGGAGAGATATAACCTAGTACAACAGTCATCCAAACCCTCTCGTCAATAGATTTAAGAAACGCTCTCATACGAGCTTTTCAATAGGGAAAGTTTCCACCATCTAATAACGGGGGTCGAACAGTTGAGTTTCCTTCTCTAAGAAATTCCATGAATGTGATTGATAAGGATCGAAGACTTTTTCGAAAAAAAAAACCTGCTTTGATACCAATTGAAAAATATGATTTTCCCTTTAATTTTGAAAAATAATATTTTTAGCGATTTACCATCAATCACATCCACACAAACCAACCAAGAGAAGAACCCACAACACAGAAAATTTTACGTGGAACACCCAAAGGGTAAAAAACCACAGGGCACCCAAGTTCAGGAACCAAGCACTAAAACATGAACAGAAACAAAATACCTTTACAGACTCTGTCGATTGACTCCTCAATCTTCTAGTCCTAAGCTTGAATGTCGAATTCTTATTAACTATTCTCCTCTTGATTCATACTGTAATGAATCCTCGTAGCAGCCTTCTCTGGCAGAATCCTCTTTCGAAACTAAGAACGCTGTCTAAGCTTTGCTGTCAAATGATCTTCGATGTTTATGATGCACAAATTGACTCTTGATATGATCTTGAAGGTCAGTAGTATTTTGTGTTCACAGTTGATTTCGTGCATCCTTAATGATCTATATATATAGATCCTCAAAACCTAGGCATCCAGAATTTGAAAATAATAAAATTGCATGGGCACCGCTCGAGCGATCAAATGGGTGTTGGAGCAGTCAGGTGGTCGAGGCTGTCTCTCGAAGCTTTGATTGCTTCTCCATGTTGCAAGACTGTGTCTTTTCATATTAGGCTTCAAAAGTAATATTGATTCAGAAACAAATCTTAAGAGATGTATCTAGATCCCCTTGAGATCTTAGATAATCACACTTTACCAAAAGATAAAAACTTCTTAATCCAAAAGGATTTCCTAATCCAAGGACAACCAAAACAACTAGGTTTCCTAATAAACCAACCTTCCTAATCACCTAGGATTTTTCATATAAATAAAACAATTAAAAATAGAAATTAATATGAATTAATTTTTTTACAATCTCTCCCTTAGCAAATTTAGATGAACACAACATAAAAAAAAAAGAAGCACAGATCATACAAAATCTTCAGAAATTAACATAAGAACCCAACATCTTTTAACTTCTTTCATTCCTTCAAAATAAACAGCAAGTATAAGAGAACCATTAAGCCATTAGAACAAAAAGAATCAAGCCACCATAAACCAAGCATATAAAACAAAAGAACCAATAAATGTAGCAAGACCAAAAATTACTCCCCTTGTGAACAATGAATCCAAATAAGCTGTACAGCATCCAACCAACCTTACCAACCATCAAAAACAAGTACCATAAAAAACAATGTATCTATGCCAAAAACAAAATAGTGTATCTCGTACCACCATACCATCAATAAACCAAAAAAAAAATGTTTTACCTGTGGCGTTGGGATTTAGGAGTTTTGAAAATAGTCAAAACTATAGAAATTTAAAGATATTTGAAAAATATTTTAACACCTTGAAAATCAACTTTTGAAAACTCTATTTTTATTAAAAATAGAGTCGCCACTTAATTTTTGAGCAAAACTAAGAAAAATAAAAAAATAGCTTACCGATCTTTAAAACGTTAACCAGAGAAAAAGGGTTCGGGGGCTAAGGTACGAATCGAAAAAGGTGTTAGGCACCCTGTTCGCCCAACCGTAAGGTTGGCCTCTACTAATCATCATTGGTTCTTTAATAAAATTTCTCAAATGCATGCACATACAGAAAAATAGGGGTAAAGAGAAAATATTTAAAATCAAATACGAAAAATACATAACATATGTACATAACACTCCAAATCAAAACAAATAAATGGATAAAATTCTAAGTCCTAAAGCGTGCAATTTCTAACTAAATGATACATGGAACACTCTCTCATGCAATATTCATGTATAAAAAAAAACTAATCTATCATGATTTGAATGAAAGAACAAAAATATGCAAAAAGTTGTTAAAACTATCTAAACATGATTTGTTACAATAGGTAAACTAAACTATCCTAAATATGCTTTCAAGTAAATAAACTAAAACATGCATTAATGTTAACATGATAAATTAATAAAAGAAATGAGAAATGCAAAACAAAAAGATACATAAAAAGAATTCTAAAAAAGAAAGTTCATAAAAAAAGCTTATGCTAAGATGAAAAAATGTTAGAAAATGCTTATTAACAAAAGAACAATCTAACTATCCACTTTTGTATTTTTTTAAAAGAGATAGAAGAAAATAAAAAGAAAAGAAAGAGAAGAAAATTACTCTTAGAAAGAAATCTAGTTTAAATGGCTTTTTGTGATTTTTGAGTTTAACAAAATAAAAGAATAAAAATGAAGTACATGTTATAAAAGAAAAATAAAGGTATAGGGAAAGAAAAAGAAAATGGAGCTTTTAAAAGAAAAATAAATACTAACATTAAAAAAAATACTAACAAAGAATAATTAAACTAATCACTAGAAGAGAAAGAAAAGAAAATAGAACATTATAAGAAATTTTAAACCTAATTAACAAAATGCTAGAGAGGAGAACTATACTGCCATTAAAAGAAAAGAAAAGAAAATAAAGAAAAAATAAAAACTAAAAAAAGAACATTTAGCTAAAAGAAAATAAAATAGACCATTTGTATTAATGTTACAAAAAGAGAAATGAAAATGAAATAAAGTGCTAGTAAAAAAAATTAAACTAACTAAAATGAAAGAAAGAGAATAAATGCTAGAATATTAAAAAGCTACATTGAACTAACTATTACAATAAGATAAATGCTAGAAATATAAAAAGAAAAAAAAAGAGAAAAAAATACTAAAAGAAATTGAACCAACATTAGAAGAAAAGAAAAGAAAATGAAAACAAAACAAAGAAAATGAAGAATAACCAAGCAATTATTAGAAAATATGAATATAATATTAACAATTATATTCCTATGAATATTAGTGCATTGATAATAACAAATAACAACATTGTAAGTTGTAATTGCCAAAATATATTAACACTTATTTAATGAATTAATTAAAGAAAAAGATAATGTGCTTAGTGTGAAAGTATAAATTAAGCAATTAAAAAAAAGATTAAACTAGATGAAGAAAAGTAAGTAAGAAGCAAGGTTAACTATTCAAATGAAAGAAATACACAAATGAAATTGAATTTAACCCGATCACTCCAAAAGAGAGAAAATGGAGTTAGAAGGTTCGGAGATCCGAACAAGGTATCTAGATTGTCGGAGAATGCTCAAGTTGGGAATGTGCCTCAATGGTCCAATTCTTGGGTGATAATCCAAGCAAGGCTTCAATGTAGGCGCCGGAGGTTCGAATCTTGGTATTTCGGCAGGGGTTCGGCGTCGGGACTCGAAATTGCTCGGTAAAACTTCTCTCACTAAACCTCTCACTAATTTTTTGTCCTTAAAAACGTACCAGAGGTACGATATTTATAGAATTCTTCCACCAATGAGATGCTGACACGTTCTGGGACACGTCAGGATTTTTGGAGTTTGCGGCCGCTGGGTATGAACATGGCAGTCGCCACATCAAAAGAAGCTTCTAGAAGGTTCTACTGGCGGTCGCTATAATGCAAGTTGGCGGTCGCCATGTTGAAGTTGGAGGCCGCCATGTTGAAGTTGGAGGCCTCCATGTTGGAATTACTTGCGTAACAAGTTATTGGTGGTTCGGCATAATTTCATTTGGTTTGACGATTTTGATGATTGGGTTCAAATACGGAGCTTGGATCACTTCTCGAGGATCGAGCTGAAGTACTATTCCAGCTGTTTTCATCATCGAATTCACCTAAGATTAGGTGGGGTCAAATTGGGGTGTCTATAGTTGCCCCTCGTTGATATAACTTGCGTAACAACGCGTGGAGCAAGTTATATCAAAGATCCAGAGACAACATCCATTTGAGTGAGCCGTCAATCTTAGGCCACAAACATACAAGCATGCATATGATGTTGGTCGTACTCGAATTTTCATCGAGCTGCCTACGTACCCCTTTTGCTAGGGATCATACCAAAATGTAGTTACAGGGGCAAAATGCAAAGATGTAAGATAAGAAACATGATGCAGATGCTAACATGAACAAATGCTAACATGATACAGATATGTATAATGTAATGCAAACACGAGTCAGTTTAAGGTCGTAAAAAGGACCGAGTTAGTTTAGGGTCATGAGGAGGACTGAGGAATCTGTTTAGCGTCATGAGAAGAACCGAGGAGTCAGTTTAGGGTCATGAGGAGGACCAATGAGTCAGTTTAAGGTCATGAGGAGGACCGACGAAAAAAAAATAAAATCAAACTAATAGGTCAAGTTAAGACTTTAAAAATTCAGGATGAGGTGCGGGATAGAGTTATGACTTAGATTAGATTTATTGGAAGCGAGATTAAAAGCCAAGCTATGGCTTAAAGTTAATCTTATCAGAGAGATTGCGAATTAAATTTGGGATGAGGTGTGTGACAGAAATAATTGAAAGTCAAGTCAAGGCTTAAAACTATCTTTACCGGGAGAGACAACCATGAATTAATAGGTTGAGTCAAGACCTAAAAACTCGAATGCCTAGCGCACTAGGGCTTTAAGAGATTTGCCTGACACACCAAGGCTTGGAATATAGCATGCCTAGCACATTAAGGCTTAGGAAACCTAAGACGCATTCTGAACTTAGGACCTAAACGCATTATGGACTAGGATTTGAAGAAAACCTAAGACACCTTCTGAACTTATGACCTAGTTGCCTTTATGGACTAGGGTTTAAAGAAAACCTGAGACACCTTATGGACTTAGGACCTAGACGCCTTATGGACTAGGGTTTGAAGAAATCTTAAGACACCTTCTGGATTTAGGAGCTAGATACCTCATGGACTAGGGTTTGAAGAAAACCTGAGACACCTTATGGACTAGGGATTGGAGAAAACCTAAGACACCTTATGGACTTAAGACCTAGACGCCTTATAGACTAAGGTTTGGAGAAAACCTAAGACACCTTACGGACTTAAGACCTAGACGCCTTATGGACTAGGGTTTGAAGAAAACCTAAGACACCTTACGGACTTAGGACTTAGACGCCTTTTGGACTAGGGTTTGGAGAAAACATAAGACTCGTTATGGACTTAGGACCTAGACACCTTATGGACTAGGACTTGGAGAAAACCTAAGACGCCTTATGGACTTAGGACCTAGACGCCTTATGGACTAGGGTTTGAAGAAATTCTAAGACAACTTTTGGACTTAGGACTTAGGCACCTCATGGACTAGGGTTTGAAAAAAACCTGAGACACCTTATGGACTTAGGACCTGAACGCCTTATGGACTAGGGTTTGGAGAAAACCTAAGACACCTTATGGACTTAGGACCTGGATGCCTTATGAACTAGAGTTTGGAAAAAACCTAAGACACCTTATGGACTTAGGACCTAGATGCCTTATGAACTAGGGTTTGGAGAAAACCTAAGACACCTTATGGACTTAGGACTTAGACGTCTTATGAACTAGGATTTGAAGAAAACCTAAGACACCTTACGGACTTAGGACCTAGACGCCTTATGGACTAGGGTTTGAAGAAAACCTAAGACTCTTTATGGACTTAGGACCTAAACACCTTATGGACTAGGACTTGGAGAAAACCTAAGACGCCTTATGGACTAGGGTTTGAAGAAATCGTAAGACACATTCTGGACTTAGAACCTAGACGCCTTATGGACTCGGGTTTGAAGAAATCCTAAGACAACTTTTAGACTTAGGACCTAGAGCCTTATGGACTAGGGTTTGAAAAAATCCTAAGACAACTTTTGGACTTAGGACCTAGACGCCTTATGGACTTGGGTTTGGAGAAAACCAGAGACACCTTATGGACTTTGGACCTAGACGGCTTATGGACTAGGGCTTAAAGAAATCCTAAGACACCTTCTGGACTTAGGACCTAGACACCTTATGGAATAGGATTTAGAGAAAAACTTAAGGATCGTCACTCGTACACGAACCTAGGGTTAAAAGGATTTGCCTGGCACACGAGGGATTAGAGTGCCTAGTCTTCTAGGGCTTAAAAGATTTGTCTGGTGCACCAGGGCTTAGGGAACCTAAGGGTCGTTTTACGAATCTAAAACCTAGACAACGCGTCGCATATGACTGAGATTTGAAAGAAGTTTGCCTGGTGCACTAGTGCTTGGATCAACGAACCATTGCTGAGGGCTGCTACACAGCTTTTAGGATTCACGGGCTCATATTTCTGCTTTGGCCTTGAAGAGTTATGCCTCACTGTAGAGGAGTTCATCGTCACTCTTAGTCTCGTCCCACGAGAGTTCATGCCAATACCTTCCATGTTCATCATACATCCTTGTGGTCAGACTAGCCAAGAGGTTTCTTTCTTCATCCATGGGGATTCACTAGACACAGATTCTGTCCTACCGATGCCCTTGGTGACTTTAACTTTTAGTTGCGATGCCGTTATGTTCTGTGCATCTGTTTGCTTGCTCAGTGCCTTCTGGATTCCTATGACGGCCGAGTTAGCACTATTCTGGTGGACATTGCTGAGCAAATAAGGGCAAAAAAAGACTCCGTGCCCCTAGTTTTGGCTGAGACCCTGATTGATCTAGATGCTATCCATCGGGGTGTAACCCCGTCTTTTGTCGGTAGTTCTCTTCTTCTCCAAGGCGAAACTTAAATCTCTCGTTTTCTCCGCTCTTCTCTCCTTTTGTCGATTTTTCTCAATTTTTACCGCTCTTCTCTCATTTTGCTGATTTCTGTCGAATTTTACCGCTCCTCTCTTTTTGTTGATTTCTCTCGAATTTTACCGCTTTTCTCTCCTTTTTCACTATCACACCTCTCCTTTTGCTGATTTCTCTCGATTCTTATCTCTTTTATTTCTTTTCAGATCTGGCTGATAGAGAAAGTAAATCTACTACAGAAATTGGTTTCGAAAGGGCACAACGCTGCTGCCTCTGTCTATTGCCCTTTTTACGCGATATGCACTATTGAGGCAGCTTGAAGACAATATCTTTCTTCAGAGATATCACTTGGAAGTGTTCCTAGTGGCCGATCCCTTTTTATGACTTTAACCATTATGGACCATCCAGATGTTTTGCTGATTGGTCTACGATTGTCCACCAGATCATGACGTAATTTAGTCGAGGTCAGATCATATTTCACGGCATATGGGGTCGTATTAATTCATCTTCCCTTCAGGCCCTATTTCTGGCACTGTATCTGGAGGCTTGGCCATCTCGTTTACTGATGGAGATGCAGGAGCTGCCCCACACTGAGCTCCCCGAGGAGTACAAGGCTCGGTTGGTTCAGGATAAAGAGAGTAGGAACAAAGAAGACGGAGATGAACAAGTAGCAAAGAGAAGGAAGATATGAGAGATCTGTTTTGCTCTTAGAATTTCGTAGCTTTCTTCTTTATTTAAAGTTTGGGACTTGCGTGCCCGCCCTTTATTTCCAAAACCTTGTGATTGCAGCTGAAGTGATGAAAGTCTCACGTTTATCTGAAAAAGGTTCTCAATTATTTAAAGTTTTTCGATTCTTGCAATTAAAAAATTTTATTATCAAAACTTAAAGATAAATTTGCATTGATCATTACTTGGATTTAAAGATGGCTAAAACAAATAAGGTGGCCAGACTTCTTAAAAGAAGTTGCCTACGTTTCCCAAAAAGTGGAATCAAGCCGTAACTTAGTTCGAGCTCAGTTTACTCTCGGGTATTAACACTCTCCTTATGTGATGCCCTAACTTTTTCTAAGGTCGCCATTTGGGGTTTTTGGCCTTGCGGGCTGCTCTAACTTTTGCCTGAGCCGCCTTTTCGATTTTTAACTCAGCGAGCTTTTTATTTTATCTTTATTTTTCTCTCAATGGTAGTATTTTTTGAGTTGATTGAGGTTAACTAGAGCGGAGAACGTGTTACCATCCAGATCCTTGATGATTACAGCACCACCGGTCATAATAGTCTTGATCAGATACGGCCCGGCTCAATTTAGCTTGAACTTTTCTCTT
>JAULJZ010022523.1:0-15616 GCA_032270985.1 Heliamphora pulchella
AAGATCATTGGGTCGTCTCGGATCGTTGTTCTGCATCAAAAAAACTTGAACAAGTTTCTTGAAGGTATATTTAATAACAATATATCAATTTAATGTTATCGTTTTTTATGAAAAACGCACGCGCTATTTTTTACGGTCACGGCGCTGGTTCTAAATTTTTTTTCCGCGTTCCAACAATATGTAGGTATATTTTTTCATCACTGAGCTTCTTGGTTTTTTGAAATCCCTGCAAAGAATTGCAGACGTGATTAGTGACTCTCGTATCTACACATTAGGTACTGGTAGATAACACCACTTAACATGTTTCAACCACCAGCAAACAGAAACTACCTAGATTGTTCTGCTTACTGAGAAAAATCGGACACTACTTTTTCTAATTCCCAAACTGGTTACAGTGATAATACTTGCTTCTCGGCTTCTTCACACTAGTTTTTGGTCTCTTAACTATTTTTGGACTTTTGCCACCCTGTTTCTAAATCTTTTTTTCTTCTTACCTTTCGACTTAGAGGAAGAATCTTTTTTAGTCATATACACAGAACTTGGCTTCCTAAGAACACCCTCGGCTTCTTAAAGTTCTTTAAGAAGTTCTGCCAATAAAAAACTGAGCATATTCATGGTATAGTTCAGACAAAACTGCTTAAAGCTATAAGACAGTGACTGGAGTATGATATCGACTTGGGTTTTTCTGTCAATTTCAGCTCCTAGGATCTCCAGTTCATTCAGAAGAGTGATTATCATCATAACATGATCTCTAACTGGGATGCCTTCAGCAATGTTTATATTCATAAGAGACTTCATGGCCACCTGCTTAACAGCACGATTTTGATCCCCAAACATTTTTTTGAGGTTCATAATCATGTCATAGGCACTGGGCATAAACTAATGCTGATGCTGCAAAACATTTGACATGAAAGCCAAATTATAACAGCGAGCCATCTGATCAGCTTTCTGCCACTTCTGATGGGCCTAAGTTTCCTGTTCTGTCACCTCCTTATCAAATACTGGTAGACAAATCTCAGTTAATATAAACTTATAATCCTCAGCAGTTAAGACAATGTCCAAATTCCTTTTCCAGTTTACATAGTTTGGTCCCGTTGATTAGTTTTCTTTGAGTATTGATGCGAGAGAATTAAAAGTCATTTTATTCCTAAGAATCATATAATTAAAATTAACCGTTAAATATGACGAGCAAAATATTAAATTTATTTTAATTTGGTTTCCTTTACCATTTAAAAAAAATTTACCAACAGCCTGGTACCCTATAAATGGCATGCCTCGAAGGGAGGATATCTACTATCCATCGTTTATCCAGACAGACCAATTCTTTTTAATTTTACTATATAGAAAACTGACCATGTCAAGTAAAATTAAATAGTTGATATAGTTTCGTTCTAATAAAATAATAATAGTGACTTAGATGGTGAGAATACTAATTATTTACAATTAAGGGTTAACCACCACCTAATTCCAAATTAATCACTTCGCAATGAACCCTTCAAATGGAGAAGTTGTCTAGAATTATCCCTGAAGGAGGTTTGTACTGGCGATACTGTAATTAATCTGTTCGATAGGAAGAAAGGCCTTACTGTCAATACGCAGAATTAATTACATCGCCTACAAACTGGTGATGGAGACCGTGAGATTTATCTATGAATAAATTCTCTCTTCCACTTAGATTTTTAAAATATTTTTAAAGGTTAAAAAATCTATTTAATTAAATTAATTTATTAATATCGAAAACCACACAATCTGGAAGAATTCAAAATATCTTTCCGTGTATATGATTCTAAAGATTTCGATTTGCTAAACTATCTTTTTGTATTTTAATGCGTAACAAATAAAATTCGATGAATGCACAGTTTTTTCTGCAGCTTTTCAACTAAGGTAATGATTAAAGAAATTCAATTATTTTATTTTATGTTACATATTTTTCAAAAATAATAATTTATTTAAATTAAATATTTTTTTATTTAATTAATTCAATATCTTAAATTAATTTTTACGTTTTTTCAAGATATCTAATTTAATAAAAAAATTATCTTAAACATGATATTTTCTAAAAAATAAAATATCTAAAAATTTTTCTTTTAATTAAAAAATTTAATTAAAAAAAACTTAATTTTATTTTCCTTTACAAAATATTTAATTAAAACTAAAATTTTTGAATTAATTAAATTAATTGGAAAGATATACATCATCCACGCAGTTTTAAAGAATATAAATGCAAGATATGTATATATCCTAATTTTATGATCAAACAGAAACTCTAATGAGTTTCAGTCTCCTGTTCAAAGATAAACTGTAATGATTCAATCCTATTCTAAATCAGCTTTCGGCATCCAAATTGTATCAGGATTCTTCGATTTGCACTGATATACAAATATAATATTGCCAAGCCTCAAACATTTCAAAAAACATGATCAAAATAGCCCCGAACCAGACACCACCACTGCTGGCCACCCGCACAGCCGGCACCGCCCAATGCCGCCAACATCAGGCGGCTTTTGCCGCCACTTCCGAGCTCTATTTTTGATCCCATTTTTTTAAAAAAGATACTCCTCAAAAAATACTATTTTCCTATAAAAACCCCAGTTCGAAAAAGGCTCAAAAAACAACTTTCGATGGTCTCCAAACATAGCAACGCCGTTGCCCAGCGCCGCCGCCCGTTTGGGCTTTTCCCGTGGTGGTTTTGGTTCCCGTTTCTTTCTATTTTTAGCATTTATATCTAGCAACATGTTGTTTCAAAGAACGCCTTGAAAACAGTTCCAAAAAAGCCTCAAAAATAGCCCCGAATGACTGCTGCCGCCACCTATTGAGCTGAAAACAGCCGCCAGTTTGCTGCCTTTTTGCCACCGATTTTGACCCCATTTTTTCATGGTTCTTAGTTAGTTTTTAAGGTATAGTTTACTGCTATTTTATACCTAAAAAATTATTTAAAAAATAGTCCTAAAACATCCTAAAATGTATCAAAATGAGCCCCAAATCGCCGCCAGCAAAGCCGCCGGTGGTGGCTATTTTAATAAATTTTTCTCGGCTGTTGTTGGACTTATTTTGCTGCTACTTTTAATGCATAAAATCTGTAAAAACTTACTGAAAAAAACTATTTCAAAACCATTGAAAAACCACCGCAATTCGTGGCCCAAAAATCCTAAAACCACCGCCGGTGCCGCCAGTTTTGCCGCCGCATGTTCTTCGTGTTCTTAGATAGATATTCATACATGTTCTTAAATAATCAAACCAATATTTAAAAACAAAAAAAAACTTTTACATTGAAAACTTATATCCTGTAGGCTTATATTCGATCTAAAAACTTAAACTATAACGATCATCCCTCGTGATTAAAAAATTAATTAAATCATTATCCAAGCCATTCAATCAAACATAAATATAATAATGATCATAAAATCGAGATTGGAACTCCTGTAAAACAAAGTTAGCACAGTTCTAAATCTATTTGGACTCTCGATAAAATGTAAACAAAAAATCAAAATGGCTCTGAAACCAATTGTTGGAGGCAAACTGCTAAGATCATTGATTTTGTAAATGATTTTAAAAAAAATAAAACTGGAGGAGCAATCGCCGAAATAGGCTCCAGATAAAAAATTTGATGTCGAATGATCAAAAATAAAATCCGTGCCACCACAGTTAATTAAAACGAATACCTTTTTGGTCGATTCTCCAACAACGATTTTTAATTCCCGAGTTGAAGCTCCGATCAGACTTTCTACTGTATTCCCGATCCGATTCCCGAATATAGTGTGGGTTACGATCCTTCGAGAACTAGTACCGATAGAACCTGCTCAACCTTAGTCTTAAAGAACGAGTTATAAATATAATTCAGCCTACTCGCATATTTATAGGGTTACAGCAGTGACTTGTTGAATAATTATGACATAGACTTCTAGTGTAATCCAGATACCTATCCAGCGGTTTTTGCAATTATGCAAACATCTCATCGATCTCTGTAATTATGAAAACCTTGCAACGATTTCTGTAATTTTCATAATATACTAAATTACAGTCCACACCACTAAAGAATTGTAACTACAGTTCTAAATCTATCTGGACTCTCGATAAACCGTAAACAAAAAATCAAAATGGCTCTGAAACCAATTGTTGGAGGCAAACTGCCAAGACCATTGATTTTGTAAATGATTTTTTGAAAAAATAAAACTGGACGGGCAATCACCGAAATAGGCTCCAGATAAAAAATTTGATATCGAATAATAAAAAATAAAACCCGTGCCACCATAGTTAATTCAGATAAATACCTTTTCAGTCGATTCTCCAACTACGATTTTTGATTCTCGAGTTGAAGCTCCGGTCAGACTTTCTACTGTATTCCCGATGCGATTCTTGAATATAGTGTGGATTACGATCCTTCAAGAACTGGTACCAGTAGAACCTGGTCAACTTTAGTCTTGAAGAATGAGTTATGAATATGATTCAGTCTACTCGCATATTTATAGGGCTGCAGCAGTGACTTGTGGAATAATTATGACATAAACTTCTAGTGTAACCCAGATACCTATCTAGCAGTTTTCATAATTATGCAAACATCTCAGCGGTATCTGTAATTATGAAAACTTTGCAACGGTTTCTGTAATTTTCATAAAACACTAAATTACAGTTCACACCACTAAAGAATTGTAACTACACTCTAAGCCATAATCTCAAGACCATCTTGCAATGAGCTCTTGTTATTAAATACTTAACTCATCTCCCCACGTTAGGCTCCCGATACCGGCCAATTAAATTTAATTACTGCCAATTTAATTTAATCGGCATCTTTAAAATTTCTTAAACCCTTCCGCTTAACTTATTTGACTGTCGTATAATCAAATCCACCTGCAAGGTTTAGCCCGATCAAAACTTATAAGCTTTCTTAAGTGGGTATCATCAATCCCGATCTATCGAGATGTGGATTTCGTCAATAAGTAATATTTACCATAAAATTAATACCGCTATCTAACTCATCAGGAATATAAACCCATATAAGATCGCATACTCTAATGAATCAAAATAACGAATATTAAATATACGTAAATAATAATTATTTCAGGATTAAGATTATAAACACTGTCATAATAACCTTGGGATGTGAATTAATTTATGTAGTCAATATAAAATTAATTATCTCAATGTGTCATGTTCAATGCACACAAACTGTAGTAGCATAGAGAGTCAGAATATAGACGATGCTATTATTTGTTTCCTATAACCAAGATAGACCTACTAAAACTCTATACTACAGTTATACCGATGGTATATCTATTTTTATCTAAACTATGAACAAATACTTATATTCTACAAGAATCTATAATCTGGTCTTCTGTGTGCAAGCCGTACTCTATACACCAGATTAAATAATGTACAAAATAAAAGACATCTATGCATAATATTAGAGAAATGATATTGCATATATTGCTCGTTAAGATTATCATAAAATGAAAAATTAATTTTATTAAAATTAAATTAAATACTAAAACTAAATAAATTCACGATTTTCAATATACAACCCTAACATCGACTTCTTTAGTACAGATAATTTCTAGCCGATTCAAACTAGCTCTCAACTTTAACAATCTCGGGAGACGATTCCTGTCGAGTGAAATTAGAGAAGCGATCTGTTAGCACAAGGATTTTTTAATTAGATTTTGATAATTTTGATAATTTATTTTCTTAATTAAATTGTTTTAAAAATATTATATTTAATTGTTTCTAAAAAGGTAAGTATTGATACTTCATGGCAAATGAACCTTCTAACATTTGTGTTGACACTATGCATCAAATGGTCGACACTCAGTGTTCTTGTAAAGAACGTTTTGTATCGACACTAATTGATAATTGGGTCAACACCTTAAGGCAAAGTATGCTTAAAACTCTCAAGTGTGTCGACTCCATTGTGAAATTGAGTTGATACCCTGACATCTTTGTCTAAGATATTTCAGGAACTCAGATGAGTCAACACCAAATGTCTTTAATTCATTTTGATTAACACTAAAGTATTTTGAGTCGACACCAAATGATCATTCGGGTTCCATACTTCAGGTTTTTGGGTTGACACCAAATTCACATGAGTCGGCACCAAAATACCCCCCGAAAAACAAAATGAGTCGACACCAAAGAGAAATGGGTCAATACCAAAGCTACTAGTCATTTCCTAATTCCAAGTTAAAAAGTGTCGACACCAAATCTTGTTGAGTCGACACAAATGTTTCCTTTAGAAACAAGAAGTTTTGGGTTGACACCAAACGAAATTGAGTGGACACCAAAACAACTGAGACTGCTTGAAAGTTTCTGAGTCGACATCAAACGAAGATGAGTTGACTCTAAAAGTCCTGAGGCTGATTGTAACTTTCTGAGTCAACAACAAATGATTTTGAGTAGACACCAAAGTCTCACCTGGAAATTTGAAGAAATGCATGGGTCGATGCCAAAAGATTCATGAGTCGACACCACTGTGTGGGCAAGATAAAAGCATAAATTGGGTCGACACCAACGAAAATATGAGTCGACACAACCACTTGAAGAACCAAGCCTTAGATATTTTATGTCGACATCAAATGGTTTTGAGTCGACACCTAAGGCAGATTTTAAATCTCGTGCTGGTTCCAACGGTTGGGTTTCTGAGCATTAATTGCCTCCACCAACCCACCAACGGTCATTTACTTCAGATGGCTATAGAAGGAGTTAATTTTCAGAGTTTTAAATATCTAGACACTATTCTATTGCTCAAAATCAAAAGCTCAAATTCTTGAAAAAACATTTACTGCTCTTTACTACTCCTCAAGTCGATTCTCTTTTTATTGCTCATTTATTTCCAATCATTTGTAAAGATAGTGAGTTAGTGAATCCTTAGTTCTCTCATTTATTATAATAGAGAGTGAGTCACTATTGATTCTTTAATAGAGTGAGTGATCCTCTTTAAAGAAGAGTTCAAGTTAGTTTAGAAAAAATAAGGGTTATTTTGTAGCAACTACTTGAGGTTGTAAAAAGATTTTGAACATGCTTGTGAAACATTCAATCCTAGTGGATATTCTCAAGGGGTGTCACACCCTCAAACTTCTAGGTCGTGAACTAACCTAAAAAATCCAACAAAAAGAAGATTTTCTTAGTAAAAAGGGTTTTAAGCTCAAAACCTCACCAACTCTTTGAATAAACTATTTGAAAAGAAAGGAATCAGATCCCCCAAGAAAAGATTTCGGAACCCAAAAGAACCAAAAAACAAATATGCTTTAGCAAGCCGACCGATCGATCGATCTCAAGACGGATCGATCAGTCTTTCACAGATTGAAACTATCGAGAGCAGTGACCGATCGATCGGTCCAACACTGAACCCTTTTTGAAAGCATATTTTTTTCAATCCCAACCTTCAACACTTCAACCACACATCCATACAAGCCTCTCAGAGGATTCAACATACAAATCATAGAAGAAAAGATGGAGAAAACACTCCCAACCATCTCCGAATATCGAAAATCCAACGATTTCATACATAGAATCTTATAAACGAGAGATAATGAACCCAAGGCAGTGCCCGATAATCTCATATGCATAGAGTTCATGAGTACATGTTACCTTGGTGCCTTACAAAACGGTTATCAACTAACCCAAATAAAAAATCATTGTATCAAACAATTACATCTACAAATGTTCATTTCTCAAAAGATCTTTCTCTAAGAATGCAATTCTATCTCAATAGTTTAAAACATGGTCTGGAGACCAAGCTCTTCAGTCAACCACCTTCTTCCTATTATCACCTGAAAGGTTTTTAAACAACATGAGTCGAGACTTGTAGGAAATAGACTAAATGTAAACAAATGCATGACATGCGAGGATGATCATGTGAATGCACAACACGTTTAAGCTAAAAACCAAATTCACCTTTCTAATAAATTCTCATTCACATAGTCGATTTTCTTTTATATACTCAAAACCAACATATTCATTAATAAACTCTTTAACCCCATCATCTCAAATCCACCCAGTTATCATGACTTCCCATTTCAATTTGTTTCCTCCCAAAATCTTCCAATTATCATTTTCATCATATGGGTAACCAACCTGTTTTCTTTTGTTGAGTTAATTAAGTACCAAGGCCGGACGGCGCCTATAGACTCAAGCATATTTATCACCACCGGGTTATGCAAAGCCCAATGAATAAATATCCATTCTATAGCCCGACACGAAAAGCATATATTTTTTATTTTTCTCGAAAACATCAATGGGTCCTAAGAGCACGCTTTTATAGAGATTAATCCAAAGGAAGGGCCTACCTTATATTGTGTAAGCTTTTGGTATTTCACCGAAGAGCAACTCGTGCCCGGACTTAATTATCTAATACATTTATATGGTACTTTAATTAATCCATTCACAATTAAACCAACGTGAGTCTAACCGTTAACCCGGTTCCTCTCACCAAACCCAACACAATTATCAACAATTC
This sequence comes from Heliamphora pulchella, assembly GCA_032270985.1. Taxonomy (NCBI): domain Eukaryota; kingdom Viridiplantae; phylum Streptophyta; class Magnoliopsida; order Ericales; family Sarraceniaceae; genus Heliamphora; species Heliamphora pulchella. The sequence continues at coordinate 8,450 of JAULJZ010022523.1, forward strand.
AAATATCATTATCAATTTCATACTTGAATTAACACAAGGAGATACATTCAATTTACCTATCCCATGCCATCATTCACATCCCCTGATTCATGAAATTTATTTAAATTTCCCAACCCAACACTACTCCATTTTTATTTATTCTCAAGATTTATGAAATTTACATAGCAATATAATAATATAAGTCCCAATTTGTAAAAAAAAGCAACCAATTTCACCATTCGGGTCTAATAACCCCAAAACCCCCAAATCTCCATGATTTTAGATAACTACCAAACCCTAACTTTTAAAAATACAAATTAAAGGTTTTCACATGATACTACCAATATCAAAATATCCCTAGTTACTCAAAATTACAAGATTTAGCATGCTTTAACCCAAAATCGTAACCTAGGGTTTCCAAAATATAGATTTTTCACACTCACATGTATAAACTCAAAATATTCAACGCATATTAAACAAATCTTCATAGATAGTTATAGGTCTTACCTTTTTTATACTTAAGCTACGAGAAAACAACCCAAGCAAGCTCCAATCCACCGAATCTCCAACTAAAAGATAATAGTGGAGCCTCCAACACGTGCCTTCACTCTCCAAAGGGTGCTCACTCGGGAGAGAGGCAAGAAATCCACTCCTGAGGAGCTAAAAATGCTCTAGAAGACCACCAATCCCAACTCTAAGGATTTCTTTTCATTCTAGAGAGAGAAAGAGAAGGTTTGAATGAAAGGAAAAACCCAAAACCCAAACTTAAAGTCGCTCTCTGTTACAAACCGATTGATCGGTCTCGGAACAGATCAATCGGTCCCTTGTTGGAAGGCACACTAAGGAAAGAAAAATTACATAGATTTCAAATTTTGTTCCAATGCCTCGAGACTCGTTCAAACAATTCACGATAATTAATCTTATGCATAAACAAGCACACTATTATTATCAATAATCAAACTATGATCAAATTTTAAATTTTTTTATGAAATTAAGCGTCCCACCGAACACATTATAACCAATTTTAATTAATCTTTTGGAATTACTAGGGGCTCGATCCCTACAAGGGGAGTCTTGAGGAGTGAACGTACACTTGGAAGAAACCGAACCACTATAAATCTTGGTGTCTAGTTCATTTTCTCTCTCCCTAACTTCTTTAATTTTTTTATTAATTTATTGTCTGTCATATTTGCTTGTGAAATTAAAAGGTTTTTAAAAGGGTTTTCAAAATTATTATTATTGTTTTAAAATTCAATTTACCGTCCTCTTGGTTTACTTCAACTAACAATTAGCATCAGAGCTTGGGCACTTATTTTTTACTTAACCGTCTAAGAGTTTCTATGGCAATCACTAGTATTGGACCTATTCAATCCGAAAGTCAGTCCACCAACAGACCCCCTTTGTTCAATAGAATAAATTACAATTATTGGAAGGCCATAATAAGAATCTACATTCAAGTCATAGACTATGACCTTTGAAGGGTTATTATAAATGGATCCAAAAGACATACTAAGACTGTTAAAGGGGCAACTGTCCCCAAACCTGAGAATGAATAGACTGAGACTGATATTAGAGAGATACAAAAAAATATTAAGGCTATGAACCTTCTATATTTCTCTCTTGACCCAAATGAGTTCAATAGGATCTCCATCTGTGACACTGCTAAGGACATTTGGGAAAGACTTGAGATTATCTATGAGGGAACCAACTAAGTCAAGAAATCTAAACTAACCATGCTTGCTCATAGTTATGAATTGTTTAAAATGAAGCATGAAAAAATTATTTCTAAAATGTTCACTAGATCCACTGATATTATCAATGAACTAAAATCTCTTTGCAAGGTTTACTTTAATGTAGAAATGATGAAAAAGATCCTAAGATGCATGCCTAAGAATTGTGAAGCTAAAATCACTGCCATTCAAGAAGCAAATGATCTCACTACTCTTAGCTTGGAAAAGCTTATTTGTTCACTCATGACTCATGAGATGAATATCAAGATTGATGATGAAGATGATAGCAAAAAGAAGAAAAAAATAGCTTTCAAATCTTCTATTCTTGATGATGAATCTGATGAAGATTCCACAAGTCATAAAAATAAAGATCTAGCCCTCATTACAAAAAAGTTCAAAAGGTTTCTTAGAAGTAAGAAACAAGAAAGAAGGAGATTCTTCAAGAAAGATGATCATAAAGGAGAGCCCAACAAGTTCAAGGGTGAGTCAAGAAGATTCAAGAATGATCACAAGAAAGATGAGATAATTTGTTTTGAATGCAAAAAGCCTGGACATATGAAGGCCGAGTGTCCCCAATTCAAAAAGCACTTCAAGAAGGGATTCAAGAAGGCAATGTTGGCTGCATGGGGTAAGAGTAAAGATAGTAGCTCTGATGATGAAAAAGAGAAAAATGAAGTTAGCTAACATTTGCTTCATGACCAAAGAAGACAATGAGGTAACCATTGACTCTTTTTCTTTAGAAGAACTTCAAGTTGCATTTGAAGATTTGCATGATGAATTAAAAAAATGGGTGCTAAAAATGATATTCTTAAAAAGTTGGTTCTTTCCTCATCTTGTGAAATTAAAGCTTTAAAAGAAGAAAAATGTTTGTTGTCAAACCAAGTTTTGTCTTTGAAAAATGACAACCAAGTTTTAAATAAAAAGGTTGATGACCTTACTAAAATTGTGCATAGATTTACTCTTGAAAAAGAACTTGGACAAACTTCTTGGAATACAAAAGTGTGTTTTTGACAAATCTGGAATTGGATACCAACCAAAGAGGAAATAAAAGTTTTTAAGTAATATTTTTGTTAAAGTATCCTCAAATCATTCCAGTACTACTTGCTTTCATTGTAATGAACATGGACACACTATTACACATTGTCTACATAAAAAAATCACATACTTTGACTGCAAAAAGTGTTTGGGTTCCAAATGGAACACACCCACATGGAACTAACACCAAAGGACCCAAGAAAGTTTGGGTACTAAATATCAAAACTTGATTTTCTTTGCAGGTGTGTCTCAAGTCCTCATTCAATGAACAAATGTGGTATATTGATAGTGCTTGCTCAAGACACATGACAGGCGACAAATCAATGTTTGCATCCCTCAAGCCTAAAGATGGTGAATTTGTAACATTTGGTGACAATAGTGAGGGCAAAATCATAGGAATTGGTTGTATTGAAAAAAAATTTCTCCCTTCTATTGAAAATGTTTTGTTTGTTAATGGTTTGAAGCATAACCTTCTTACCATAAGCCAACTTTGTGACAAAGGGCACAAGGTTGTCTTTGATCATGCTAAGTGTGTTATTGAAAACTCAATTGACAACAAAATTATTTTTTAGGGTCATAGGCATGAAAATGTTTACACTTTCAATCTAAATGACCTTTTCAAAAATGACACAAAGTACTTAGTCGTTTTGAGTGATAATAGTTGATTGTGGCATAGATGAGTTGGACACGCTCACATGAACATAATTTCAAAACTTTTGAAAAAGGAATTGGTGATTGGTTTACCTCAAATTAAATTTGAAAAAGACAGTTTGTGGTGCAAGTCAACAAGGCAAACAAATTAGAAGTTCTTTTTAATCTAAAATGGTGATTTCAACTTTCAGGCCCTTATAACTATTGCACATGGATTTATTTGGTCCAACAAGGACTTAGTCTTAGAGGCAAGAGATATGCCTTTGTTGTTGTTGATGATTTCTCTAGATACACTTGGATGCTATTCTTAGCTCATAAGGATAAAATCTTTTTCTCTTTTACAAAATTATCTCGAAGATTTCAAAATGAAAAAAGTTTTCAAATCACAAGAATCTAAAGTGATAATGGTACAGAATTTGAAAACAAAGATTTTGAAAAGTTTTGTGATGAAAGTTGTCACACCCCAAACTCCGGGTTACGTGGAATATCCATAAACAATCATATAAAACACCCAACCCGATATTTACTCACAAATTAAAGTATACATGGATTTAATATATCTACCAAAAAGGATTACATTACACGGTTCTAACACCGTAAAACATGTAAACATACATGATCAAAAAGAACAAAAATGAAGACTACAGGTCTTCTACCTCTTCGGCAACCCCAAATCAACCTGCGTGATCGGTACCTAAAAAACATTTTAAATCCCATGCCGTGAGCCAAAGCTCAGCAGAAACTAGACAAGTATGAAATATAAACGAAACATGCTTGAAAAATGAAGTGCAATTCTCGACTCACACGAGCCATAAAAAAATTTTTAAAGACGATTTTGGATCCGAACTCATACGAGTTCCCAAAGAAAACATTTTAAAGACACTTTTGGATAACAACTCACAGGAGCCCCAAGGAAAATGGTTTTTTTATCTTAACTCATATGAGTCTCAGATGAAAAGATTTGAAAAACGGTTTTATACGAGAACTTCTAAGAGCCTCAAATAAAATAGTTTTGAAAACGGTTTTGTATCACGACTCATTAGAGCCTAGAAAATAATTTGATATATATAGTATAATGCTTCACTAGCAAAGATCGACTCTTACGAGCCACGACTTCCATGAGCCCCAGATGCAACACAGATACCTATAAACTGGTTCTCACAAGCCCTAACCACAGTTCTATCAACACCCCGAAGATTCATCTAACACACTACAAAGCAGATAAATGATCTACACAACTCACGCAACGCATGCAACATATGTGACTTCAGGATCACTTTTCCATCCTTCAGACACACACACACATGCATCGTCAAGATCACTTTTCCATCCTTCAAATTCCCACACGCACACACACATCGTTAACCAGAGTTAACATTTTTTAGACTACTTTCCCGTCCATCGTTAACCAGAGTTAACATTTCACTGGATCACTTTCCCGTCCATCAACATATGCATAAATAAACTAGAATTTTAAATTCACAAAACCACATAAACATTATGTTTCACATAACGACACCACATAGCCTGCCACGACATCACGTGCCACACACCCGTCATAACATCCACTCATCTGGACAACCCGTCCCCTCACCCGGACGACTCACAACACACCAAATCGAAACTTAACCCGAAGGCTAACACCTAAACCTCTCACAAAACAGTTCTCACCAAAACCCCATCTCTAGAAAGAACATTGAACCTAACATGTCCTGCATCCAACGATGCACCAACCACCACGCACACAACCATCCACCAACACCCCGCATGAAATGACCAACACCCTCTCCGTGACTTCAATTAACAGGACCCCATAATCCAATCAACTGAAAAATCACTAGAGGAGAGTAGTCAATTGAGCCCCATAACCCAATCGACTGAAAGGCCACCACACGACCACAAAGAAAACAACAAAATACCCCAAGGAAAAAAAAATTGATAAAAAGTTCCAATAAGGATGAAAAATAACCTTTTCCAAAATATTTGGTCAAAAATGAGCAAAAAATGGTTAAAATTTTTTGACATACCCTCACTATTTTGGCCATAACCTTTTCCACAAAAAGAATTTTGTTGTGATAGTGGTGTCATTGAAAAAAAAAACTTATGGGGCTTCAATTTGAGTATAAAAACGACCCAATTTGGAGGCCAGATGAGGGAGATATGATCAAAAGCAAATGGTCATGCGCAGCTAGCCTGCTCGAGTGGACAGAGGGGCGCTCGAGCACCCAGATGCCCGAGAACAGCCCAAATTTTCCCCTATTTTGTGTTCTAAGCCCCAAAACTCTCAAACACTCACTATAATGCTTCAAAATACACATAAACCTACCAACTCGAATATTTTTGACACCCACGGACAAACACAAGTTCAAACCATCAAGAACCACCAAACGAAAAGCCTCAAAACCCAGTTCACACAACCGAAAACAACACAAAAATGGTTTTGAACCAAAACCCGATCTTTTTGAAACATAAAGCGATTTTTCATGCATTTTTAACCGGTAAAAACATACATGATTATACGTAGCACCCTTATAAGACATGAGAGTCTAGGATCCTACTTCGTTGAGTCAAAAACTCGATGCCTCAATCCACGTGCAAAATCGAATTTTGCCAGAATAAAATTCTATCTGGATGAACGCGTAGCCCCCGATGCCAATAGCAAGAATCCGCTGTTGGATCGTTAAAAATCGAGCCTCGAACCCCCGAGAAGTTAAAGAGAAGGCAGAGAGAAAAAAAGAACTTAGCTTGTAAGTTTTGAAATATATCTTTTGAAAATATTTAACGCGAGATATTTATAGGCCACGAAAATATTTTTTTTTAAAAAAATTGGCACCACTATGGCCAACGACCCCGAGAACCAAGCCCACATGCATATCTAAACCCGAACATGCATAAAAACACATATGAACATGATGTAACAAAAACGATAAACACGCGTCAAAAAATGCCGAAAAAGAAAACGGGTCAAGGTCTCACAACTCTACCCCATTAAAAGAATTTCGTCCCCGAAATTCAAAACAAGGTAAAAAAAACTAAACCGTCGATCGCAATCGACACAGGCATAAGAGATAGTTAGTCAAACCATTCTTAGGATATAGTCAAACAAGATCAGGCGTCCCAAACAACGGCCAACTATCTCAAAGACACGGAATCTACAATTCACCCCAACCTCACATCCTCACCAACCATTGTCTCAACACAGCACACCACCCATGAAGTGTTGGAGGCAAAACTGCAAAGATCATTATTTTTGTAAACGAATTTCGGTAAAAAAATTAACTGGACGGGCAAACGCCGAAACGGGCTCCAGAAAAAACTTTTGACGATGAACGGTCAAAATAAAACCCATGCAACAAAGTTAATTTAGAAAAATACCTTTTGTCGATCTATTCTTCAACTACGATTTGATTCCGAGTTAAAACTCCAGTAAGATCTTCTACCGTATTCCCGTATACGATTCTCAAACTTAGTGTGGGTTACGGACTATCGAGAACTCGTACCGACAGAACCCAGATATCTTTCTTCTTGAAAGACAAAATATGATATATGATATACGAGATATCAAACTGGTTCAGCGTACCCGCATATATATAGGGCTACAGTAGCTACCTAGGAAGTAATTATTAGTAAGACTTCCAGTGGAACACAAATACCTACCAGCGGTTTCTATAATTATGGAAAGACACAACGATTTCTGTAATTTTCATAAAATACTGAATTATAGTTCACACTACTAAAGAACTATAATTGCACTCTGACCCATAATCTCAAG
>JAULJZ010022534.1:0-15616 GCA_032270985.1 Heliamphora pulchella
TTAGCGTTTCTTATATATGATGTGTGTGATTGATTGTTGATATTTGTGATGAAAATATTGGGTCAAGTTCAGCTGTGATTTTTGGTGTGATACTGAATTGATTGTGTACAACTTTTGCTGTTCTGATGTTATAGCTGGTGTTATACTGGATTAGTTGTGTACAGCTTATATAACTTTTTGTTGTATTATAACTTTTAGTGTGTTGTTCTGATACTATTGCAAAAACTATAATAGTGTAAATGCAGGTTGTATATTTTTAATCTCGATTTTTTACAGAGATTAAAAATATTTTCCATCTCAATTTTTGACTGAGATTAAAAGTATTGATTATCTCGATTTTCGACTGAAATTAAAAGTATATTTATTTCGGTTTTGGATCTTTTTGATCTCGGTTTTTTACCGAGATTAAAATAATTTTTTTATCTCGATTTTGAATTTTTGTCTCGGTTTTTTACCGAGATTACAATCTTTTTTGTCTCAGTTTTTGACCGAGATTAAAAGTACCTATTTTTTAATCTCACCCGAAAAGATCTCAGTTTATAATCGAGATCGATTCTATAAGATCTCAGTTAAAAACCAAGATCTATTAGAATTAATGTAGTAGTGATATTTTGCACATAGAATGCATCAAAACCATTAGAATCACTATTTTACAAATTTACTACTCTATAATACAGTAAGATTGTCTATTGAACCCAACAAACATCAAAAATAACAGTCACAAAGGGAAAAAGGGAAAAAAATCAATCATTGCAGGATGCTACTCTAGAAATATAAGCCAAATGCAACTGACAAAACTAAAAACTAATTTATTATGTTGATTAAAAACACAAGAAGAAAACCTAAAAATAGAACATGCATTGAGAACAAAATACTAAAGTTGGTAATTGTAACCCCTAAGAACATAATGACCACTAAAGATCAATCAGACCATTGCTCAAAATTGAAGTCACAAAGCGAAACAATAAGAAAGAAGAAATAAAAATGCCAAAAAGAAAAAATCAGAGTATTGCATGATAGGCATTCTAATGGAGGCCTCGGTCTAGAAGTAGTTGACAATAACATTGAGGTTGGACAGAATTTGAAGAATCGAATCATTAACACAATGGTTCCAAATGCAAGAACACTAATAGTGAGTGTGAGAAAGTGAACCTATTTTATACGGACGATGCTTAATTTGTTCTATGAATGGCCCACCGGAGTACACAAATGCTGCAACACTACAAAGGGAAACACAAGTTAAACTAAATCCAAATCAAAACCAGAATCAAAATGAAAGAAAACTACAAAACTAATTATTAAGTAAGAACCCTAATAAACAGTTCCAAGTTAAATCCCCACATCCCAATTCATAGCTCACCTTCAATTCCCTACATTAAATTCTCCATCTTCTTCTTTCGCAATTTGTTCTCACAATACTAGTAATGGTGAAGCAGACGTTACTGGTGGCGCAAGGCGGCTGTGCGCGAGTCGGAAGTGGCGCAACGGACACAGCGGTGGTGTGATGGATGGTAGCGGTGCTTGCGGTGGTGGCGCAATGAATGACGGTTACGCTCACCGCAATGGACATCGGCGGTGCACAGCGGCGCGACGGTTGGCGTTATACAACGGCAAAGGGAGAGGGAACAAAGAGAGAGAGAGAGAGAGAGAGAGAGGAGATGGCACAAGGCAGCGCTAGGGTTTGGTTTGTTTGGACTTTTGGAGTTTTTAAGTTAATTTGGAAAAAAGTGAATGTTATATCCTGCCTACTTAAAACGACGTCATTTTGATTTTCAGATTAATAAAACAATGTAGTTTTGCTTAAAAAAATATTCTATCGTAAGTAATTTTTTTTTCTGATCAGATTTTTAGCAACCACTAATTTGCCATCATAAATTTCAAATTTTCACTTATTTGCATCAGCTACGTTTGCCATCTCAAAAAAAATATTTTTGCGTTGGCTTTTATTTTTTTTGCATCAGCTATACTGTTGTCATCTTAAAAAAAATACTTTTTGCGATGGAAAATGAACCGACGTAAAAAATTTCGAGACAAAAAGTACTTTTTGCATCTGCTAATGAGCCGATGCGAAAAAACTCGAGACAAAAAACTGTTTTTCTTGTAGTGTTGTATTATAAGTTATATCTTTTGATCTTTCGAATTTTCAGAGTGTGGCATCAACTATATATACACCTACTATTTAAATGTATACAGTGTATACATCAAAATTGAGTGTATGTGCAACTAATTTAATTTGTCAATTAATTTTTATTACATAACAACCTAATGCAACATAAAACAAACGAAACAGTTAAATTGGTTTAAGTTGGTGTGGATTTACGGATAGACACTTTTTTTTTTCTTTTTATTCCCTACACTTATCTGACAATGCTCAATCAGACACGTGCCTCACAACTTTCAAACATGTAGATACGCAGATTAACAACAGAAAAGGACAATGCTCAAATATGAAACCGTATCGATCAGGCATCCGATTATGCCAATGACACCAAACGGCTTATAATTGCATTTTCAATCATGCTTTCCAAATCTTAATTAATTGACTCTTTAGGCCTCGTTTGGTTGCGGAGTTAGAATTTAGGATTGAGCTATTTCATTAATAGTCATTTATATATAGATGTATTTGACAATCATTTTTGTAGGGTTAAGAACCCCCAAACTAATTTAATACCACTCGAGGAGGACTATCTTAAACCCATGCGGGTGTGAGTTGATTAGTTTCGAGATTATTTTGATTATTTTTGTACATTAAAAAATTTAATCCCACTAAAATTAAGTAAAATCAAATAACATATTATTTATTTATAGGATATTCTACTGTTAATAACCAAACATCATTCGGTATAAAATAATAATAAATTAATATTTTAAGCACTAATAATCCGAATACACTAATTATTCTATGCATAAAAACAGTCCTTCAACCAAATAAGCCCTTAAAATACTTAAAGTTATTTTGAAAAGTTGTGTTTCTATTTTGATACTTGCTCTTTATATTAGTTACTTATGATTCTTTCATTATTTTTAATCATTTTACACATATAAAATATTAATAATCAGTGACAATAAATAACTATCAAAATAATTAAATCAGCACAATTTAGTTGCTTAGTCTAAAATACTTTAAAAATTACATCCATTAAATATTAAGCTCAAATTCAAAATACTATATTATTAATAACTTCACCCATTAAACAAATACTCAAAAACTTATTAATATAACATAAACTCTCATGCAAAACAGCATGTGAAAGAGACAGCCAACAAAAAGAAAAGCTGAAAACTTAGAAAGCTTTAAAGCTAAAGCCTAACACAGAAGCAGAAACTTACAACCAGTTGGTGAGAAAGTCAAAATCTTATGTTTGTAGCCAAAGACAATGGCTTACCTACTCTTTGATTTTCTCTTAAGTTTTGTGTGATATATCTTTTTATTTGTTTATTTTCTATTTTCTATCTTCTTCATTGATTCACCCGCAGTTCTTAATTAACATAGAATGTGATTCTTTGTCCATTTGATAGAAATTTATTCTGCATTATAAGCCTTTAGCTTAAGTTATAAACATTGTGACGTCATGGAAAGGTTCTACTTAAGAGTTCTAGTGCTCATAGGGTGTTTGGGCACCGTAGAGATGAATATTATAAATTTGCATTTTGCAGTGAAACAGCTCATCTTTCAGATTTGTGATGCTGGATGAGTAGGATAGTATTCTCCAACTAGCAGTGACCTCAACTTTCGTGTATAAAAGCGGAAATGTATTATTTTGGGATTGATTTTAATTAATATTTGTGGCTAAAAAGTGGAAAAAGGCATAGAGGGTTTGAGACTTTATATGGGGTAATAAAGGGTTTAAAGGGTTTAGGCATGAAAGTTGGGATTTTTGGCACTGTTTATGACTGTTTTGATTTGGGGCTCGTTACTGTTAGGGAATATAAGAAAGCTAGGTGGAATGATGTTGTCCATAGGGTAGTACATCAAGTGGATGCCTGAAATAAAAAATGGATAATGATATTATTGTTATGAATTTCTTTGAACTCTGTTTATTTTTATGAAAACTGTGATTTGCCAATATACTTCAAATGCTTCTTAGACAAAATATATCTCGGAGATAAAGGTGATGTGACAACTTTGCTAGAAAATTTTATGAGAATGATAAGGGCTGTTTTGCCCAAGTTTTCTTCTCTAGTTATGATTTGTCACTAGATGTGTAAATTTAGCCTGTGGCCCGTAGGTGGCCCAAAATTCGATACTATGCGAGCACGGCCCGGCCCAAAAAAATTTTGAGTCTGCCCAAGTCTGAGGAGTATATACTTGCAGCTTAGGCCACCCCTCCTAAGCACGTGGCCCGGCTCGGTCCGTTTGACTTGCCCATTTGACCTAAATATTAATATATAATAATATTAATATATAATAAGTAAACTATATAAACTTATAAACTGATAAACTATTAATTTATAATAAATTAATAAACTTCTACTAAACTATAAACTAATAAACTTATAATAAACTAATAAATTTATAAACTATAAACTTACAAATTAATAAACTATAAACTAGTAGAATACACTTGTAAAGTGTAAAATATAATGTTTATGTAATTGGTAAAATTTGAGTTTTGAATAATAAAATTTCTATTGCAATTAATTATTTAAAGTGTTCAAGTTTATTGTATTTATTAATAAACCAATAATAAACTAATAAACTTATAACAAAATAAGCTATAAGCTTATAAACTAATAAAATATTAACTTATAATAAAATAATAAACTAATAAAGTATAAACTTATATAATAAACTAATAACTAATAATAAACTATAAACTTATAAACTAATTAACTAATAAAATTATAATAAATAATAAACTATAAATTTAATAATTTATAAACTATAAACTTATAATAAACTAATAAAATAATCATAAACTATAAACTTATAAACTACTGATAAACTAATATTACATTAACTAACTAACTAACAAACTAATAAACTTGTAAACTTATAAATTTATAATAAACTATAAACTTATAATAAAATAATAAACTAATAAATAAACTTATAATAAACTATAAAATCTAAAATTAATAATTTATAATCTTATACTCTTAGACAACAACTCAAAAAATAAAAACAACAACAAAAAAAAAGAACAAAAAAAAAAAAGAGGAAAGCTCACAAAAGGCCCAGCTCAGGGCCGTTTTTGGCCAAGCCCGAGCCCGAGGCCCGACGCCCGGGCCTGAATACTAAGCCCGAACCAACTACTCTTTGTTCTAGGCTTACTCCTCTCCCAAAAAGTCCGATTCGGTCCAGTCTGAACTTTTGACGATAGCCCAATAAGCTTGGATCAAGCTTGGCCTGCTCGAGTTATGACCGAGCCAGACGAAGATTACACCCCTATTTGTCATCATGCTATTCTAATTGTTCATTCATTGCTTGGATTTTCGTTGACGTTTGCCAAACTAATTAATATTTTGGTTGAGGCATGACATATCATTTGTGTTTTTTCTCTAATCAACACTAATATATCATATATTCATACTACTATTTCTTGTAGCCTTTTAGCGTGATTTAACCATATTTTAGAATTATTCTACTTAGTGATATGATTCATCGAACACTGTGTTGCAAATATTTTGAGGCGGAGAAAGATAGTGGCGTGATGCGACTTTTTATTTTGAATTGTACTTTTTATTTGGAACTCAAAACTTGTCTTGACAATACAAATTGATATTTTGTATTTATTAAGTTTGTGCTTGTTAGTATTTAGACATGAATAAATGGATTATACCAATTTTTTGTCATGAGGATTGAATTGATATCTATTTTACAAAATAGAGTAATTTTATATGATACGTCATATTTTTTATCAATTTTATTATAAAAAAAACTGTACATAACCTCTATTATGTAATCTCTTTTATATAAATTTTTATTAATTGGATTATTTATTTTTAATAATTGATTGGGAATGCTTTGATGGATAATTATACGTCTTTTAAAAAAAAAATAATTAAAAATGCCTTTAGGTACTAGTCATACCCTACTTTTTTTTACAAGAAATGAATGCGAATAAATATTGATAATTCAATATTTTGTTACAGAAAATGAATTGATATTTGAATGGGTATGAGATAAATATATATTTTTATTTTTTTGCGTCGGAATATAACTGTCGCTAAGAGTAATTTGCAACGGCACAAATGCAGTAGCAAATGGGATTATTTTTGTCGCTGAAGATAAATTAGAACGCTTATTTGCGTCGCTGATTCGCCGCCGTTAATACCTGTTATTGCCATCATTAATATTTCGTCATTAAGTTTTTTTTTGCTACCCACACAGTTGCTTCCCCTCATTTGCCGTCGTTATGCCGACGAAAAAAGTATTTACAACCGTAATTTTATTTTTTTGCAATGGCACATAACCAACGCAAAAAAATACTTTTCCTAGTAGTGCAATAAGGTTATACTAGTCACAAAACCCAAAAGTATTGTTCACAGAGTACTAATGTTTGAATATTACCTATCAAACATTAGGGTTCAAGAAAGTGAAAAATACTTTATTTCCATGTTACTTTCTCTACGTCAATCAGGGTTTAATGCAGTCATCAAGCTCACTCTCTTGATTGACCTCATCTTTAAAACCTCACAAAAAATGTCATAAGTTGCAAAACTTAGAAAGAAACATAAAAACTCTACTTTTTAACATAGGCATTGTAACACCCCAACTCGGAAAAGTATTACCAAAAAATAATTATACATAAAAGAATTTCATAATTAATATTGCAACATTGCAAAAGATTATTTTATTAAGTTAGAAAACTACACAAGTCAGGACATGCTCTAAAATTATCTGTACATATTTGCAAGATTCACAAATAATATACACACAAAAAAAAAGATCTTGACTCCAACTTCTTTAACCTATGACTATATAGTAGTTTAAGATATCCTGTAGTATACCAAATTTCTATAACAGCAACCTAAAATTTTTTGTAAGTGTTACTATATATAGAAGTAGAAATAAGTAAAACAATTTAAGAAACAGTTATGAATCAAGATCAAGTTTAATTAAACAATGTTTTTTTTTCAACATAGTATCGTATCATAATAAAGGAAATTCTTCAACAATTCCCACAACTTGAAATTTTTCTTCAATTCACAAGAATAATATTTTTGAATATTACATTTCATAATAAGAAAAATCGAATCTATCAAGTACGTCAAATAGTTGTTTAATATCAGAACAAGGAGTTGTTAACGGTACTATTCTGACCCAACAATAAAATTACATATTTATCTACCCTTTTGTGTACATCAACAGACAATTTTTATATCATATTTGTGTACATTCAGACAATTTATAAAGTGGTGACTAGCTCAAGTGGCAGTGAGCTCCTATGCCTCACTTATTACCCAAGGTTCAAACTTTGGCGCCCCATCCCCTTTAATAAGCAAAAAAAAAAAAAAAAAGACAAATAATTTATATATCCTCCTGTGTATATTAAGGAGAAAATGACGCACAACTAAGCATCCATGCACTAAATAACCTCATAGGCATCCAAACAACAATAGCATGTCCTTGAACTACCAAAATTATTTTTTTCAAACATTTTTATAATATCTTGATCCATTTTGAAATAATATTTCAACAAAGCACATATTTTAACTAAAATAGCAATTATATTCTAACATTTGCTTACAGTAGCGCAAAAATACTATTTTAATTTCTATTTTGATGAAATAGCACACTCACCTTAAAAAATAAGTCAAAAATTGCATCAATCGACATTTTCAACCGAGTGATCCGAAATTAGCTGTTGGAGAATCCCTCCAATCCTAAAATATGGACAATGTGAGAAGAATAAAATTATAATGCATCACTCATGTATAGATTAAGCCTAATGCTTAGATGTAATTAAAATGCATGAGTATGTGTAAAATAAATAGAACAACTCTTAATTTATTTATACAATTTACACTCATTCAACGATTATGAAATTATTTATTCATAAAATATAAACAAAATAATACAATATATTCAAAATTTCTTTTTATAGAAACTTGAATAATTCCCACCATTAAATTTTATAAATGTGGTTATGCTTTCCCGTTTAAATATTTTATTATAATTCATTATTTTCTTGTAAAAAACAGCTTAATATTAACTTCAAATACATATTGAAACAGTTTATTGAATAAACTAATATGGCAATATGTATTCTGCACCTATTCATGCAATATAAGTTCATAACAATTATGGAAGCATCGAAAGAAAAGAATTGAAATATAGGTATCAAGTCCTCATCAAATCACCACAAGTTCCTAAATCCAATAGATTCCAGATTCTGCCGTGGTCATTTATAATTCTAAAACAAATATAAACCCTCCATTATAAATTCTAATATTGGACCCAATGTTTTGAAAATTAAACCATTGAGCAAACCAGAAAAGAGATTAAGCGGATGAGTCACCAGTTCAACCGTTATCGAATTGGAATCGATCCGAAACGTCATAATCACATCATTAATAAATTTATAACTAAAAATAAAAATGCCATTTAACTCATAATTCAAATAATAACATATAGGCATTTTATGATCTGAGTATGAATTTAATAAAAATAATTAGAACCTTCAACAAAGTTAATTAAAATTTAAAATATCCTTAATTCTTAAGTTAAATTAAAATGAACATAAATCACAAATACAATTAAACATAAATCAAGTAACATGCACAAAGTATTAAAGTTTACTAGATTACATCATTCTCAAAAAAAAAAAAAAAATTATACGCATTGGTTTCTTCTTCAGCATGGTGGTTCAGTGTAGGGACCCGGTCCCTTTTCATTTTTGAGGGCTAATTAAAATTTATTAAGAGACCTTAGTTGGAATATGGGAACGAGTTTCATTGTGCGAAGGAACTAATATTTTATCATGATGTCGATAATTATATGCTTGGTAATGTATAAGGTTAATTATTGAGTATTGTTTCAATGAGTTTTGGGATGTTTGGACAAAAGTCAAAATTGTATATGATTTTTTTTCTCAGAGTCGCGCACAGTAGTGACCACTCGAGCAGTCACGAGTCCGCTCAAGCGGACTGCTGGCAGAGGCTTTTAAAAATCACAAGTTGAGCCTTTTCTTTCATTTTCCTCTTCTCCTCTCTCTCTAACATAAACCCTAACCTTAGAAAACTCTATTGAAGTATCTTGGAGCTCCTCATACCCTCATTTGGTGGATCTCCCTTGCTCCCCTCTTGAGTATACATCTGTTGGAGGTTGGAGCTACACGTTGGAAGCTCGTTTCTCACTGTTTGGTTAGAGGTGTTGATCGTTGGAGCTTCTTAGGACTTATTTCTTGTGGATTTAACTTCAAAGATGTAGGATCTATGACTATTGTTGAGTTTTTGTTGGATATGAGTTGTATACCTTGCGTATATGCATAAAAGCTTGAAATATATGCTTTTGGAACCCTAGGTTGAGATTGGAGATTGAAGCATGTTAAATATGATATTTATGGATGATTTGTGTAAAGTCTATCTTGTTATTCATGTTGGAAAACCGCAAATATGGGAGTTGGTAAAGTAAGGTTTTGGATTGGATTAATTCTTAAACAAATTTGGGGGGTTTTTGGATTGGTGAACTCAAATAGTTAAATTAACTTCATTTTTGGTAAATTAGAGGTTGTATCAACCTATTCGTGTAAAAATTTCATGAATTTGAGAAAATGTTAAAAATCATGAAAATGGGGGCCTTTTGGGCTATTAGGTTCAAATGATGAAATTAATTGAAGTTTTGGACAAATTAGGGTTATGTTAACCTACTTGTATATAGATTGTCATAAATTTATATGATGCATGAGAACACATGAGCGTTGAGTTAGAAATTTTGAATAAATCTTTTAAATTGATAAATATCAATGATATGAGATGTTGATTTGGGGTTTGTTTTTAATCGTTTTATTTGATTGTATGAATTATGAGAGTATTGAAAACAATTGAATGATTTAAATCCCATATGAGTGTTGGGTGTTGACAATAGGAACCAGGTTTAACGGTTGGACTCGGGTTGTAATGTGAATGATTTTGATCGTGTTGGGTTCGATGAGATGAACTATGTTTGGGTTGGACTCGTGTGTGAAATTTTAAAAATAATGAAATGAATAAACCGATTTAGATCCCTAGATCATTTAATTATAGGCTAGTCCTGCTCCTAAGTGAAAGATCGAAAAACTGCACAGGTTATGTGAGTCGCAGCAAATTAGAGAACGCATCTGTCACTTGGCAGGTCTCTAGAAACCCGATCGGTAGTGGTCCTACATGGGTCTATAAGTCCAATGCGGGTTATAGAATGCATCTGTCACTTGGTGGGCCGCTTGTGACCCGGTCGGTAGTGCTCATGCATGGGTCTATAAACTCGTCCAACATCAGTTCTTAAAGACTTAAACCATGAATTGATTTGGATTTGAAAAGAGTTGGAGGACGCACGTGTGTGTGTATGTGTGTGCGTGCGTGTATGCCGTTAATCGAGAACAAAAAATAGTTATAATGACAAGGAAATGAAGAACTAAACGGAGTTGGTTTTAAAAATGAAAAACCGGTTATGTGAATGGTGTTTGGTTTGAAAACAAAATTCGTACTTCTTTTGAGAAAATTACGTGTTGCATTTCACATAACCATTTTCGCATGTTATGCATTTGTTCATCTTTAATTTATTTCCTACAAGTTTTGGTTCATGTTCTATAAATAATTTCAGGTGTTATGGAATGCAAGTTGCCGAGTTAGGTGGACTAAAGTTGGGACCTTGTTGGGTTATTTCCCTTGAAGAAGTTATATGTATTCATTTGGTTGTGTCTTTGGAGATTTTGGTTATAGTAATTATACTCCTTAATGCATTAGAAGAATGTATTTGATCAGATAACAGTTCATTTTGTAAGGCTCTAAGGCCATGGATTCATGACTTGTATGCATATGAGATTGTCGGGTTCTTATTCGGGTTAATTTCTTAATTTTCGTACGAAATTCTACGGATTAAAATGTTGATTTTCAAGTTTTTGTGAAGTTAGAAGTTATTTCAATATTAAATGTATGTTTTATATAACATTTTTGTTTATCTAAAACTATGTTCAAAGTATGAAAAATTGGGTGACTTTCCAACTCTTAAAATTTTTTTTAGGATTTTGGACAGTTTGCTCTCAGATACCTCACCGCTCGAGCGGTGGTAACACATTTTTGAAACTTTGTTTTAAAAAGGGTTTTTGTTAGGTACCTTTGGGCATCTCTTGGGGTACAAGATGGCATATTTTGGGAATCATTTACAAGTATAATACTTACTATTATTCTTATCTTTTCTAAAAATATTTGGCGCGCTTATTTCATTTTACCGCTAAAGAACCATTTTACAAACACTCTCGTTTTGGGAAGTCTATAAATCAGGTTCTTATCTTATCATTCTCTTATTTTTTTTATTGTTAGGAAATCAGGGCATTACATTCGGTGGCTGGTGCGTCATTAGTCTTAGATCTGGAGGTCACTTCTCGCCTTTATATTTCCCGTCTACATCTACTATTGAATGATTACAAGTTGCAAGTTATAGTTAGTCAATTAGGAGCAATTTGAATTAAAAATTAAGTTTATTAACTTTGTTGTACAGTTACATTCTGTTTTATTGAATTTCAAGAGTCAAATTAGAAAGTATTGTATGAACCGAACGGTTCTTATAACACGCCACCGGTTCGACTGGGTCAATGGTTTAACCGTGAGTTAGAATGGTTTTGTTAAAAACAAACGGTTTTTGTATCTGGCCGGTTCAATGGAAAAATTCGAAGCATTAACTAGATTGGTTGGTGAGTTAACCAGTTGAACCGACCGGTTTAATCTGGTTCTAAAAACATTGATTCGACAAATAATTATTTTAATATGTCAGATAATTTTTATGATTGGCACTTCTCCAGGTTTAGCTCGGAATTGGGAGTTTTACCCCATATAAGCCAACATTACAGACTTTTTTTAAAATTTTTTTTATCAGCAAAAGAAACTTATATATATAAAAAAATCGCTAAGGTACAAGAGGAAGCATGAAAGGCTTCTTACAAGTAGAAAGCAAGAGACAGAAGCTACATACATGCTAACTATGAACCAAAGGGAAAAGCATATCAGCAAAAACTATAGATAGTTAGCAAGGGGCCAACCAAAAAAGAAAGGAAAGCAACCAGGGATAACAGAATCCCAGAACCAAAAAATTGAGGCTTAACACCAGCAGAGGTTATTCACAATAAAGGGTCTTGACCGTGTCAATGCGATGCATGAAATCGTAAAGTGTGAATAGAGGGGATTTTATAGACGCCAAAATTCAAAAATTGGCTCTGACTTTGATAATATCAATGATGTTCTCATAGCATACCTCAATGTTGTTAAAAACCAAATCATTTCTTGCTAGCCACAGGGACCATAGGATTGTATAAAGCATAGCAGACCATATCTTACCAACAAAACCATTTCTGGAACATGATAGCCACCACTGAATGAGCACAAAGAGATCGCCTGGGCTCACCTATACCATGCCCCACCAATCCATCATCTTACACCAACTTGCCACGCCTTATGACAAGTTAGGAAAAGGTGGGAACAAGACTCTTCAACATTGCCATAGAAGCTGCATGGGAGCAGATATTTGGGCTCAAAATACCTCTTCTTTTTAGAAGGTCTTTAGTAGCTAATCTCTCCTAGGCTGCCAACCAAGTGAAGACTTGCACTTTTGAGGGACAACAACCGAGCCAAATCCTTTTTAGTGGAGAAGGATGGAAGCCATGGGTTTCAATAACCAATTTATAGAGGGGTTTAGAGGAGAAGGTCTTACTCTTATCTGGTGACCATTGCAATTGATCACTCTTAGATGGATGGATAGACACATCCTAAAGCTCTAAAAGTAGGAGGGTAAGGATCCCTTTTTCCCATTCAAATAGATTTCTTCGGAAGGCCAGGCCCCATTGAGGGGAGGCATCTTCACCGTGGAAAAGATCTTGGATATAGGCTTATTTTTTGTTAGAAAGCATAAAGAGCCTTGGGAATTTGAGCTTTAGGGGGTTTAGGATTAGCCAACAATCTTTTCAGAAGAGAGTTACTGCACCATCCTCCACCAAAAGCCTAGAATTTTCTATGAAGATGGAGCTGAGGCTGCTATCCTGACCTCCTTCCAAAAGGATTGCTTTCCAAACAGCTAAAACATTTCTGCTTGACATGTTCTTGGGCGACTAGCTAGAAGATGGCCTGCCATATTTGTGATCGATGATTCTTCTCCACAGGCTGTTTTTCTCCACACCATACCTCCACCACCACTTCATTAGTAAAATTGAATTTGAGAACCCCAGATTTGTAACACCCAAACCTCCCAGATCCTTAGGCAACATCACTCTACCCCAGTTGATGAGATGCAACTTTCTTTTCTCAAAGCTTTCGCCCCATCGGAACCTACTTTGAATAGTGGTTAGGGCCTTGATAACTTTCTTGGGCATTTTGTATAGAGAGATGTAGTGTAGAGGTAAACTTGATAGCACAGTCTTTACAAGTTGTAATCTACCAGCCATGGAGAGCCACTTTCTCTTCTGAGGTACGAACTTTTTGTGAAATTTGGCAACTAAAGGGTCCCAACACTTAGTTGATATGGGGTTAACCCCAACTAGTAAGCCCAAGTACTTGAGGGGTAAGTGTTGGAGACAAAACTACCAAAATCATTATTTTTGTAAACGATTTTCGGTAAAAAATTAACTAGATGGGCAAACGCCGAAACGGGTTTCAGATAAAACTTTTGATGTCGAACGATCAAAAATAAAACCCGTGCAACCAAAGTTAATTTAGAAGAATACCTTTTGTCGATCGATTCTTCAACTACGATTTGATTCCGAGTTAAAGCTCCTATTAGATCATCTACTGTATTTCTTTATACGATCCTCGAACGTAGTGTGGGTTACAGACTATCGAGAATTCGTACCGGCAGAATCCAGATATATTTAGTCTTGAAAGATAAGTTATGATCTAAAACTGGTTCAGCCTACTCCCATACATATAGGGCTACAGCAGAGACCTGGAGAGTAATTATGAGTAAGACTTCTAGTGGAACACAGACACGTACTAGTGGTTTCTGCAATTATGGAAAGACAGCAGTAGTTTCTACAATTTTTATAAAATACTGAATTACAGTTCACACCACTAAAGAACTATAATTGCACTCTAACCCATAATCTCAAGACCTTTTTGCATTGAGCTCCTGTTATTAAATACTTACCATTTCTCCCCACGTTAAGATTTTCGTTACCATTCAATTAAATTTAATTACTGACAATTTAATTTAATCGACATCTTGATATTCTTTAATACCTTTCGTTTAACTTATTTGACCACCGGATAATCAAATTCACCTGTAGGGTTTGGCCCGGTCAGAACTTATAAACTTTTTTAAAGGGGTATCGTCAATCTTGATCTTTTAGGTCGTGAATTTCGTCAATAATTAATATTTTTCATATAAATAATACCACTATTCAACTCACTGGGAATATAAACTCATATAAGATCGCACTCTCTAATGAATCAAAATAACGAATATTATACATATGCAAATCAATAATTATTTTAGGATTAAGAGGATAAGCACTATTCATAATAACCGTAGGGTGTGAATTAATTTATATAGTGAGTATAAAATTAATTATTCCAAATGTCCCGTTCTGTCACGCCCCAAATTTCGAGCCAAGTGAAACATTCAGAAACAACTAAATATACACCCAACTCGAGAATACACTATCAAAATACGCCATACATGCATTGTATATAAACGCCGAACGGAAATATTACAAGGCTCCAACGCCAGAAAACATGTTATAAGTATACATATAAGTGAAGAACAAAAAGGGAAGACTACAGCTCTTCCACCTTCTCCGGCACCTCCAGATCAACCAGCGTGACCGGTACCTGAAGAAAAATAAAATCCCACACCGTGAGCCAAAGCTCAGTAGATTCTAAACAACACATGCAGTATAAGCTAAACATGCTCGATAAACGAAGTGCAGTTTTTGACTTTCTTTCATGCCATTAAAAATAGTTTGAAAATGGTTTAGATCACGACTCACCAGAGCCAATAAAACAAGTTTTCACACGCAATGGGAAAACGATGATGAAAATCATTTGTCGACTCATCAGAGCCTTAAAAATGATTCTAGTATTACGACTCCCGCAAGCCATTAATACAGTATTTCCACTCCCGTAGGCCGATAATATAATTTTTTAGAAAATTGGTCTATCTGTCCCAATATGCAATACAAGCAATACATGTACACGTGTCTCTTCAGAACATCATTTCAGCCTTTAGATATCGCACACCCACACCCGTGCCTCATCAGGATCTCGTTTCAATCCGTCAGATATTGCACACACACACCCACACCACGCACGCAACCCATACAACACATATCTTCATGAACTTTCATTGTAGGACCGTAGCCCCCGAATACACACACCGGCTTTCGCAGCCTACCTCATACACCGACTTTCACAGCCTACCTCATACACCCACACATGCACACGTGCATCATCAACCAGGATTTACATCTACTGGATCACAGATTCATCT
>JAULJZ010022544.1:0-15616 GCA_032270985.1 Heliamphora pulchella
CTTTGTTCTCGTTTTCGTTCTATTTCTAATATTGAGTGTGAGTCGTGTCGGTTAGCAAAGCACTTGCGTGTGCCTTTATTACCCTGGGTTAATAACGAGTTTCGGCTCCTTTTTCTTTAGTTCATAAAGATGTTTGGGGGTCCTGTCCAGTTGAGTCCGTTTCTGAATTTTGTTATTACGTTATATTTGTGGATGATTATTCTCGTGTGATTTTCTTATATCTTATGCGACATAAATCTGAAGTTGCATCTATTTTCTTCTCTTTTTGTATGGAAGTGCAAACCCAGTTCAAGGCTTAGGTTAAATGTTTACGCAATGATAATGGTGGCGATAATCTTTCCACCCAGTTGAAGACTTTTCTATCCACACATAGCATTATTCATTAGACTTTTTGTCCAGTTACCACACAGTAGAATGGTGTCGTTGAGCGCAAGAACTGCCATATTATGAAAACTGTTCGAGCTCTCTTGTTTCAGATGCACGTACCTAAGCAATTCTGGGGGCATGCCGTGTTAACTGCTTATTACTTGATCAACCGCCCTCCCTCTCAAGTACTTGGTGGACAAATTTCGATGGCCGTCCTTTCTCCCTGGAAGCACCTTTTCTCTCTACCCTTGAGAATTTTTGGGTGCCTTTGTTATGTTCGTGACACTTATCCCCCGCGGACGAAGTTAGATGCTCGGGTTGTCAAATGTATTTTTCTTGATTCTTCAAAGACTCAGAAGGGGTACCGCTGTTTTTGTCCATCTCTACACAAGTTTCTTGTCCCTCGGAATGTTGTCTTTGTGGAGTCTACTCCTTTCTTTTCTGCGTCAGATTCGGTTGTGTCGGGGGTTGGGAGTTCTGATATTCACAGTCTTGATTTTTTTAGTGTCTTGCTTGCCCTTATCTTATTCTACAGGTGCTCCTCCTACTGCTGGGTCCTCTCCGCCTTCTCCATCGCCTCCTTCAGCTTCATTGGACCTCTCATCTGCTGAGCCAGTCTTCTCGTCTGCAGATTCTTTTTCCATGGTAAGTGCTCCTCCTCCTAACGATACTGCTCCTATTGCTACTTGAAAATCTTATCGGACTTGCAGGGATCATCTTTTATCTACTACCTCCTACAAGGGTCTTTCTACCTTCTTACAGGCTTGTATTGCCACCCTGGATCAGACCATTGTTCCTCGTACTGTTATCGAGGCCTTAGCCGACTCTGGCTGGCGGGGTGCTATGCTGGCGGAGATGTAGGCTCTTGAATCCACCTTGACTTGGTTCCTTGTTTCTCTTCCGGAAGGTAAGTAGGCCATTGGCTGCAAATGGGCCTTTACAGTCAAGCTCAATTCTGATGGTTCTCTTGCCCGCTTGAAGGCTCGTCTTGTTGTCAAGGGATATGCTCAAACGTATGGCATTGATTATTTGGAGACTTTCTCTCCTGTTGCCAAGATGGCTTCTGTTCGCCTATTTATGTCTCTTGCTGCCACTCGTCATTAGCCTTTGTATCAACTTGATGTGAAGAATACTTTTCTTTACGGCGATTTGCAAAAGGAAGTCTATATGGAGCAACGTCCCGGTTTTGTTGCTCAAGGGGGGTTTCTGCTGGTATGTTGTCTCCATCGCTCTCTTTATGGATTGAAGCAGTCTCTACGGGCATGGTTTGGTCGCTTTAGCATGGTTATGTGCCAATTTGGTCTTCTACAGTCCGGAAAAAACCACAGTGTGTTCTATTGGCATTCCTCTGCTGGCTGTATTCTCTTAATTGTCTACGTTGATGATATTGTTATCATAGGGGATGATACGGTAGGCATTTCTAAGTTGAAGCAATTCCTAAAATCTCAGTTTCAAACTAAAGATTTGAGAGAATTGAAATACTTTCTTGGCGTTGAGGTGGAACACGGCGAGAAGGCTATTTTTATTTTCCAGCAGAAATATGTGCTGGATATTTTAGCTGATGCGGGGCTTCTGCGAGCAAAGGGGATCGAGTCACCTATGGACCCGAGTGTCAAACTCCACCCTGATGAGGGTGATGTTTTTCCTCATCATGACCGATATAAAAGAATGGTTGAGAAATTGAACTATTTGACAACAATGAAACAACCAGACATTGCCTTTTCTGTGAGTGTGGTGAGCCAGTTCATGGCTGTGCCTCGGGTCCCACATTGGAATGCTGTGATTTGAATTTTACGATATCTCCACAATAACCCTAGTAAGGGGCTACATTTCAGTGACCATGGTCACTATGATGAAAGGGTATTCTGATGCAGACTGAGCCGGATGCCCCATTGATCGGAGGTCCACTTCTGGATTATCTATATTTATTGGTGGCAATCTTATCTCTTAGAAAAGTAAGAAGGAGGACATGGTTTCTCGGTCGAGTGCCGAAGCCAATTATCGGGCAATAGCTCTTGCGACATCTGAGATTTTATGGCTCTGTCAGTTGCTTAGTGAGTTGGGTGATCCCTGTTCTGGCCTAACATAGCTTTGGTGTGATAATAAATCTCCAGTGTATATTGCTACAAATCCAGTATTTTAGGAGCGCACGAAATATATCGAGGTGGACTGCCATTTCATTCGGAGAGAGTATCAAAATGGTGTGATCGTGTTTGGCTCCGTTTGTACTGGAAAGCAATTGGTGGATATTTTAACTAAATCTGTTCCGGGTCCTCGAGTTCGATACATATGTGACAAGCTGGGTATATTAGATATATATGCTCCAACTTGAAGGGGGGTGTTAACTTTATTATGATTATTATTTGGTGTGGTTGAGTACACCATAGCGTAGTGTATGGCTTCGTTTATCTATAAATAATCTAGTGCGTGCTCCATTAGGGTTAACGCTTTCAGTAATCCTAATATTGTCATATTAACATAGAGTACTAAAGAAATTGATTGTTGCCACCTCCTACAAAAACCTATTCTCCCCAACAAGCATAACAATACATACCAAATTAACATGATCATATGGCCTCTCAATGTCCAATTTGCACATCACTCCTGCCACACCACTTGTTAGTTTGGAGTCTACACACTCATTTATAACTAACCTTGCATTAAACATTTGGCGCCCTTCACAAAGGCGTTGTGTGAATTTGAGACCACCTTATTCAACACCACTATATGCCTTGTCGTTAATACTTTTACCAATAACTTATAAGCTCCACCAAAAAGACTGAAAAGTGTAAACTCTCCAATGACCTTTGTTTCTCCTTTCTTTAGTATGAAAGCAACATAATCGGGTTTTTTCAAACACCACATGCTAATGGAAGTAGCACAACATAGCCATCACATCAACTTCTACCACCTTTCAACAATGCTGATAGAACGTCATTGTCATGCAATCATAGGAGCTTTTGTGAGAGTACATTTTAGTTATTTTGTATGGGTAGTTTAGTCTTTGTTGCTTTATTAGGGTTTCCTAAGATTTGCAAATAGCTTGGCTCTAATACCATGATACAAACGAGAGAGAAAAGAGCAAAAATATTATTGAACTAATCAAAATTGCTTAACCACTAATGATGAGTTACATGATATACAAACAAAGAGCAAAATCCTAGAAAATCCTCATAAAGAAATAAAGACTAAACTACTCTTTGGATATATAAAAATAACTAAAATATACTGTCACAGCTTTATCCCCATATAAAAATTTCATTATCCAACCACCTCATCCTTCGAAAAAGGATTTTCCAACCATTCTGTCTCCTTTGAAGAGATACCATCAAAATCGATATCATCCATTTGAGGGCGCTGACTTCCACTTTCGTGAAATAGATCTTCGTAGAAAGTAGCTATTTTGTCCCTAAGCTCTCACTCCTCCATAAGCCCACGCCCATTAATGTGAATGCTTACTATAAAATTGGTTCTCTGCACTGGCCATTCGATGGGCTTCTTTTACTTTCTTCCATGTTTACTATCCCATATAGACCTCCTCCACGCTCCTCTTTACTATCCCTTGATGCCCCCCCTCCAAAACCAGAGTCTTTTGCATCTCCACCTAGCCAATATTCCATCTGTTAAAATCTTCTTCCAACCATTTTAACTTTTTCAAGGGCAACATGGTTGCGCTTCACATGGTAACCTCTCTATCAATGAAAAACCTCGCTCATGAAACATATTCTTAAACTGAAAAGCAGTCAACCCTCTATGCCCCTCTTTAACATTGTCAAGGACCAACGGCAGGTCCCATTCGAATGGCACATCTGAATGACATTAGAAATGCTTCTCCCACGATAATTCAAGTAGAGTTTAATCCTAGACATAGATGATGGAGGTTGATCATTTTATCAAAGTATAAATCCCTCTAAGTAGTGGAAGGTCCATGAGCTCCATTTCATTAGTAAATGATGAAAAATCCCTCGTTGCCCTACTCAAATTGCTACTTGGCAACCTTTCACAAGGGAACGTGACCACTTGGCCGATTAAAATCACCCTTCCAAGCACTACGGGGAATCCCACCTAAAAGCATCAACCGTCAACTCCTACAATAAACCCCTGCGTCCCTATCCTTCATATGTCCATAAACCCCTAAAGACCCCCCACTAAAGCCCATCCTCAACTAACTTGAATATGCAAGAGTTGGAGAACTTATGCAACTCCTCAACCTCCTCTTTCACCTTATCGTTCCACATAAATTTCCACTTTCTACTCCCTCTACATTTAGTTGATTCCACTCCACAAAGTGCCGCCCCCCCTCAAAAAAAATAAAAATAAAACACTTCTCGTTGTCTCCACCTAAGTAGTATAGACACAAACACACGACATAATACGAAAACATTATACATACGTCAATTTTCAAAAAATGCATGATAAAACACATTTGGAACACTTAGAAAATTTATGTATTATATATGAAAATAATTTATTCAAAGACAATGAAAAATATGTAATATATCACTAATTCAATATAAAAGTTATATATTTCATCTCATAAATGTTTGAAAATATATTTAATATATTAGTTAAAAAAACATAGTGTGTATAAGTTTCATTTCGAAGAATGCAAAATGTTGTTATTATGAAATGACTCATCATATAGGACATATTTAGAGGATTCAAGAACTAGAAGTGTCTTCTAGGAAAGTATTTGATATTACAAATTTAATTTTGTAATTAAAGCAGATTTAAAAAGTTATGAACAAGCTTTTAGAAGTGTACAAGGAGTGTCGGTGTTCAACATGGCACTCCTACCCATAGGAGTATCTGTGCTTCTTAGGTCTCCATTATGACACTGCAATTTAGTTTCTTGTACACATACCACACATGCCTTTCTATTCCTTAAATGTAATTTATGCCCCCACCCTCTATTCCTTTGTATTTAATAGTCTGACATTCCAACTAATGGTTTTAACCTCATGATGTAATCAACAATGTACCCGTCCCCTTCCTTTCCACATTCCCTTCCACCCCACATTCCTCCTTTCACGATTGATACCGCACTCTAGATTCTTAAGCTCCCTACCCTACTTGTTTCAATGTCTCTTTGCTTCAATGGTGACAAAGAGCTTCATTTCTTTATCCTCAATGCCCTCAAAAGAAACACCCAAAAACTTGATAAATCACTTCACCTTCCTCAACATCTAATATAAAACCTTGATTAGGCTCACCCTTCTATCTGTGCTAGGATAAATCACTGTTGGACTAAACAAGTAAGCTTAGCTACTGCCACTATTAATCTCTGAAGGAGAAGAAAACTCTTTTTCAAAACAAAGCATCTTCACATACCCATTTAGCCCTTAAATTGCATTAAGGCCATTTCTTCCCTTGCTTACATTCTGTAGCAACCTCTCTGCCCAAAGAGCCCTCATCAGCCTATGACAATCCCCTCACTCATGGAGCGCTCATCATTTATACCCACCAATGCATTGCTGACACCTTCCACACTATCCAAGATACCATAATCACCCCCTAACTACCTCACAAACTTGTACCTCTGCAAAAGAAAGCCAGTAAAGCCTTCACTTGTAACTTCTGGACAAATCAACACACAAAAGATGTTGAACCTTGTTTAAAGGAGCAGCTCTACATCTCTTCTCCCTTCCGTCATTTGGTGAACTTGTTGTTGGACATCTTCACTCTTCTCCTGCTTCCTCATCGTCACCAATTCAAGGCTTGTCACCCCCTATTAAATCGAGAAAGTGAGTGCAAGTTGATTTTGGTTGATCGATTCTTATACCCTCTCTCCAAATCCAAATTTGTGCTTCGTGCTCCACAGCTGTTTGGGCTCCCTCTTGTGTCTGTTTGGATCACTCCAATTCTCCATCAACTCAAGCCTAATCTCTCACGCTAGAAGGTGGTCCAGGTTTAATAACTAGCCAATTTTTCTTTTCAACCCATGGAACCTTAGGCCGAGTTATGTCTTTAGAAAAGAAAAAAAAAAGAACAAAAGAGAAAAGCTCCATCAGCATCAATGTGCCGCCTCCGCTATATGCCCCAGCACAAATGCTCTTATCTGCATTGCATACCGTCTGTACCACATAGCTTATTTGGAGTCTTAAAGATCAATCTATCCCCACCTTCACCAGTCATCTATATGAAATTCAAACCCCCTTTTCTAACCTTCATACTTTTGTATATCCTAGTTCATCAACAACAGAAAGATGTATTCAGCTGTGCAATCGCGTATCAGAGGTTGCATGACATTACATAGTTATTAGTTCTAGGAATGACCTTATTTATGCTTGTTTTTTTTCCCTTTTATTCTGTGTACGAATACATATGATCTATATCTTATTGATGTCTTCTTAATCTTACTATTTCTGTCACAGGGTTGGTGTAGCAAGCTTTATAAGCCTGTTAGTTCAAAAAG
Source organism: Heliamphora pulchella (assembly GCA_032270985.1). NCBI lineage: Eukaryota > Viridiplantae > Streptophyta > Magnoliopsida > Ericales > Sarraceniaceae > Heliamphora > Heliamphora pulchella. Next base: position 6,782 of record JAULJZ010022544.1, read on the forward strand.
TTTCTGTTGATATCAAACCATTTACAAGCACATTACTGAAGATTTTGTTTCCCGTCGTTAAGGAGGAGAAGAGTAGTTTATCTAAACGTGCCTTTGCAAATGCTTGTGCCATAGTTTTGAAGTATGCTGCTACATCTCAGGCCCAAATGTTAATTGAAGATACAACAGCTCTGCATGCTGGTGACAGGAATGCTCAGATTTCCTGTGCGATTTTGATGAAAAGCTATTCATCTGTTGCCTCAGATATATTGAGTGGATATCATGCGATAATTGTTCCTGTGATTTTTGTTTCAAGGTTAGAGTCAGACGCAATTTTTTCTTGTTGCTGTTTCGTCACGTTGTTACTTGGATTGTCATCTGCATTTAGGTTTGCCCTTTAATATGCCTTCATTTGTTTTTGGAAAATTTTGGGTTAGGTCCTCTTTTTTATAGTAAAGCAAGTTTTAATACCCTAAAATACTCCCATGAACGCGGTACCTGGAAATTTGAAACTTCCGAAATCCTCGCACAATCATTCCAAATCTTTCCAAACCAACACATCCGTTCCCCAAGATCGCATCAGTACTAAAGAACTCAACTATCTTGTCGATTCTATTTAAGAGAAATCCGATTACGAGTTAATACATCTGCAACACTCCTTTTTCACGAAGATGATCGATTGATGCTCAAGCAAGAAGACGCAGACGAAGCTGTGAAGTCGACGACATATTTAGGGTTTTACTATTCCATGTTCTACTTCAATTGTTAAGAATTAGGATTTAGGGTTTATTTATTCGTAACTGATAAATGTAAAATTAACAAATTTTGAAGAAAATTGGGAGAACAAGCCAATATCTTAACAAGTGTATTGTAGAGTAGTAACTGATACATTTATCAGTTAAGTATGTGTGCAATATCTTAACAAGTGTGTTGCAGTATATCTAACTGATACATTTATTAGTTACATCTGTGCTACGATATCTTAACAATTGTGTTGCGGAGTTGTAACTGATACATTTATCAGTTACGTCTGTGCTGCAGTATCTTAACAATTGTGTTGCAGAGTAGTAACTAATACATTTATCAGTTACATTTGTGCTGTAGTATCTTAACAATTATATTGTAAAGTCGTAACTTATACATTTATCAATTACGTATATGCTGCGATATCTTAACAATTGTATTACAGAGTAGCTACTCATACATTTATCATTTGCTACTGTGCTGCAAGATTCTTCAAGACTGGTCGTCTGCAAGATTAAATACATGGACCATGAATCATTTGAAAAGAGTCATTTTACATCATTTAATCACAAAACACTCAACTATCATTTTAACCTATTTGGTTATTAATATAACCTTTCCACAGACAGTAACACAATATATGACTTTGAAAAATATGAATATAATTACGATGCAATACTGATATAGTTACATACAATACTTATATTTGTCAAGATATCATTACACGTAAATAAAAAATATCATTACACGTAAATAAAAAATGAAAATACATAACATTTAATCGGCACGAAAGGCCAAAAAATCAAATTAATGCAACAATGGAAGAAGCAAATCTGTTATGCAAAATGACAGAGAAGACTTCACATCGTGTAATGTGAAACTGTTTAACGATGATTATTTGTGTTTAACCCCAAAATGAAAAGAAATATCTTCAAATTTGAAAAAATATATTTTCTATACCAGTTTTCTATGACTTGAGGATAAAGAATTCACAATTGATTGTTGAAATTCAATCTCCAGAAGATGGCATTTCCATACCAATTTCACTGTTTCAGGATATCAATTAACCAACTCGATGGTGAAATCATGGCCTAATGAAAACAGACTCCATAAAATTAAGATGTTTTAATGGCTTAACAGGTTGGCATATTTGACTGGAACATGGAGGGTATTTTAGACCAAAATTTGATTATATTTTAAAAAGCGGACTAAACACAAAACACAAAATTTGGAAGGACGAAAACTCTTATGACCTCCTTAAAAAGGACTAATTCTTAACTATTTTTTTAAATTGGCTAATACTTACACCCACTCCCACATCTTGCTCTTTCCAAGGTTTGAACCTCTCACCTCCCATTTAGGAGAGTGATGGTGATACCACTTGGCCAAAGGCCTCTTGGTATGCCTGGATTTTTTTGTTACAATTATTTTAGTTATGAATTGATACCTGACAATTGGTTGGAATAACTTGTAAAAGAGATAAGTTACAGACTCAGAAATAGCATTACATATTTCCTAGGATATAACATATTGTTTTAGATTGTATACATGTTAAAGAAATAGTTGAGCTGCAAACTAAAGGAGTTAGGGTTAAGGCGGCGACAAAGGAGGCAAAAAAAAAAAGAGAATAAGTTGAATGACATAGGTTCGAAGTTACATAACGAAAACTCTACACCTTAACTTGTATTTATACTAGAAGCAAAATTGTTCATATTACAAATACACCCCTCTCCATATTGTCTGAAATATAATAAACACTTCAAGTTAGAGCATACAAATCAAACATACCCAACTTGGAAGAGAGACACTGGAAGGCATCTCAAGCCAAAGGTTTGGTAAGAATATCACCTAGTCGATAATCTGTGAAACATGAGCAACAATATGATTGTGCATAAGAATATATCGTATGAAGTGACAGGCAATCTCAATAGATTTGGTACGCTTATGAGAAGCGAGATTATTAACTACAATGATAGCTACTTGATTGTCACATTACATTTACATAGGTAAAAGAAAATTGATACAAAGATCTTCAAATAGAGAGCAAGAACACAACATACGATGGTGCTTTCCAAGCTAATAAGCTTCATCCTTTAAACCAATGACATGACTTAATGCAGGAACATCTAATTTGAGTTTCGCCAAAAATGGTGAACCAAATGGAAATGCTTGTGAAGAGGAGTAACATTGGCGCTCAATACAAATGAGGTGGGAGAAACATTGCCATTAGTGTCCAAGTAATAAAGACTATCATTTCCTCCCCGGACCAATAATTTTCTCACTCTTGAGGTCATAAAAGAGACCAGTGGGAGTGATTGCAGAATTAATTATATGACCAAATGAAAGTAGTTATAAGGAAAACTAGGAACATAAAAAACTAAAGGGCAAAGTTAAGGAAGCAATGGGATGAATGATATCTTTACCAAGGTTTGGTCGAGAGGATTCATCAGCTAAAATAATATTATACTTAATAGGAGTCAGGCTAGATAAAATAGAGAATTTACTAGACATATGAGAGCTAGCTGCCTAATCAAATATCCAAGTCGGAACTAAATTGGCCACATATGCAATATTATCCGAATCAGCTAAGGTAGTCATGAAAGATGAAGGGAGAGCAGCATCTGATGTCTGAGCAAGTTCACTTAACTGAGTAGTATGGGCATCAAAAGAACCAGAACTACAAGATACATTTCTAGAGAAAGGAAAAACTGTTTGAGGCTATGTTATTTCTAGAGAAAGGAAAAACTGTTTGAGGCTATGTATGTTGATGTGTAATGTTATTTGTCACCTAATGCACACAATCGGGCTTATCGTAGTTTGCCAACAATAGGACTCAGTATGGTTAATAGCACCACAATGATCACATTCCTTGTCACCTCGTCCACTATGGAAGCCGCCTCCATGAAGTTAAAACCACAATCTCCATGGCCACTATAGCAACCGCCACGAGAATTACCACGGTCGTCACCGCTAAAAAACAAGGCTAGAGATTTTAAAGGAGTAGAAGAACTTGGCATACGAGAACATTGTCCAAAGGATGAATTTAACAATTGAGAGAGCATTGGCAGTGGCGCGTAAAGTCTTACTAGCTAGAATATGATCCCTAAAGGCATGGGGGCCTTAATCTTAGTAGAAGAGTAAGATTCTTATAGTACTAGCACAATAACTTCCCAAATTTCTTAGTAATGGAGATCTTTTCATAAAAGTATATACTCGAGTGACATTACTGTGTCTTCTTAGATGTAGTTTAAAATGATGTTAGCTTGTTAGATCTAACTGATCATTTATCCTTTATAGAGCAGAATGACAAACAAATATTCATGTGCCCGACCCCAATTTATTAGGACATAAGATTTAGTTTCATTTGATTGTGTAATTTCTATAATATTATAGTTTAGACCAAATACTAGAAATGAAGATAGTTAAAGTGCAAAGAACTGAAAATTTAAGGTCAGAGGAAAGACGGAAGAGAAAAGAGAGAATGATGGGGATTAGAAAATAGGTTTCATGGAACATAATAAACCCTTTTACCTCACGTATATTTATATATTTATATTAAATCATATCACTACACGATTACAATATTACTCTTAAGGCACAATAAATACTATACCACCCCTCCCTCACCAAGTTGGAGTATAGAGATAAAACATACTCAGTTGAATGATAAAGTGCTGAAAACATGAGCGAGCTAAGGACTTGGGGAATATATTCCCTTCCTAATCTTCCGAACTAATATACGGAGAGACTATGATTCTGCATTAACAAATCTTGAATGAAGTGACGGGCAACATCCATATGCTTAGTTCAGTCATGAATAGTGAATTATTATCAATAAAAATGGTGGGTTGATTATTAAAAAACATTTGTATAGGAGCAGGAGATGTAATTTCAAATTCAAGTAAAAGAGATCGAACCCACATCTCTGAATTCGTATGGACTGTTGCACCATCCTTAGCTTCAACACTAAATGAGCTGCCGCGGTCTACTTTTTACTCCACCAAGTGATAAAATTTCTATCAATAAAGATACAATATCCAAAGGTAGACCCGATCAAAAAGACAACCATTCCAATTTGAATCGCTAAAGCTAATGATAGATAGAGAATTAGAGAACCGTTATAACAAATTTCAGCAAGGAGTGCTCTTCAAATAATGCAAGATATGACATACATCATCGTAATGAGGTTGGCAAGGACATATATTGGCTAATCACCCCAACAATATAAGTAATGTCGGGATGAGTAACCGTGACGTAAATAAATTTCTCGACTAAATTGCGATAGTTACTGACATCAAAGAAGAAACCACTGTGATCATCATCAAGCATACCAATATAATTCAAGCAAAAAAAAAAACTAGTCTAATATAAAATATTAAGAACATTCTTGCGTTGAGATACAGTAATAAAAAAGTACTTACCACATTTTTGGTCGACTCGACCATAATACTAGCAGAATCATCGCAGAAAAGATTAACACTTCTATTACATTAAATCAATTGTAAATGATTGATGCTGCAACAACTGATTCCAGAGATAAAGTCCATTATAATACTCAACCAGAGGCTTACTAGACTGGCAAGGTTGTCAAAATTAGGATCTTATGCTGAATTGTTGGAGGGGTTTACAAGATCCAGTTGTAGAATCGGATCGAGAATCGTAAGATTCTACTAAAACATAAAAATACATATATAGTAATTTCTATATAGTTATAATTTCTTAAAAGTGGACACAGAAAGATGTAAAAAATTGTAAAAAAATAAACCAAGTAATATCATAAAATTATAAGAATTAGAACTTTTACACTACATGAAACAAAAAAAGTAGAGAACAGTTTTAGGATAGAGTATTTTGCATTCTATAATAATGATACGAAAATGAAAAGTCAAAAAAAATGTGAAGAGAGTTAAATTTAAAATAGATTGATAATAGAAATTGAAATTGAAATTGAAATAAAGAAATAGAGTCTTATGCATCATAAAAGTAAAAAAAAAATGTAGTTGCAATTTGCAATACCAAAAATGCTTCAAAAGGAAAAAAAAAACAAGAAGAGTTATATGTTTTATAAATACCAAGGGATGGTGCTACTAATACCTCAAATTTGATACTAGTAATCCGAAATCCATTGATTTATTCCATCTATTCACGCAAGACAAACGAGGGTTTGATAGTCCAAAGGGACAAAGTGACGAACCCTTACAAGATAAGTCCTACTTCCCACATACTTTCTGGCTTAGTCCAATCCCCCCTAATCCCGCGTAACAAAATAACGCCGTAAGCCATAATCACAAAAATAGCAGCATTTGGACACCAAAACTAAGTTTAAAATTGAATTGGTAGGATCGGGATCCGGATCCTGATTGGGATTCCACGATTCATTAAAATCCCACTACCAAAATCGTAAGATTTTAACTCCCAAGGGATTCTCTACATAATTCGGATCGATTTTGCCAAAATAGATTGTAGGATCGTAGGATCCGAACCGGGATTTTGACAACCATGCTACTTAGTGATGAGGCTACTTAGTGATGAAGAGTTTCTTGTAAAGTTCATTAACATGCGAAATTGTACTCTAATTTGAGAAGTCGGCAAGGGAATTCCAAATGTTTTTCGATGTATCATAAATTCCACTATAGTGCAAATATAAGGCTCTATGACACAGCTTATCCATAACAATTGAATCTGTACTTTTTCAATTCACAAATTTAAATTCACCTTGTGTAAGAAGAACATCTATGATGTAACTCAACATTTTCTTACCTTTGAGGAAAAATTTGAAAGTATAGACCCGTACCAGATAACTAAGCCCGGTGTTGGGCAACTCATAATCTTTAGAACCATTGATAACTAAGTCTGGTTAGATGCTTAGATGTTGGGCAACTCATAATCTTTAGAACCATTGATTTATTCTCAACCATAACAAATCAACCCAACAAACAAATCAACGGGGCTCTGACCGCGTGCTTGTTGAAGATTGAGCCGGCAACTCATAGGTAGTGGCTTGGTTAAGGGAGGAGGAGAGGGATTAGTCACACAGATATTTGATTGTATCTCTAATCTTCTTTATTCCTTCCAAGACAATAACTAAGAAAATGAACAAAAAAGAGGCATAGAGCGGAAGAAAGAAAAAGAAAAGCTTCAACAATACCAAGAATAGGCCAGCCCCCCGACAAGGATGAAATAAACTCAAAAAACTGATCAAAATCAGCTAAACAAACCTTAGATCTGACAAAATTGAAGCTAAAGAGGATCACTATGTGAAGCCTACCCCTCTACTGCACATAAACAACCTGTTGGCACCCAAAATCAAATTGTTAAACAAAAATTTTGGACATTCAAGTGAAAACCTACTAAGGCATAATCAATTCCAAATCTGACCCACACTAGTAATTTTGTTAACTACATAATACATTCCAAGAATGGAAAATAATTTCGGTAAATACATAATACATTACAAGGATTGAAAACATTTTTCAGGGCTCGAATTTGCATATAAAAAAAATCATGACTTCAAATCTAAAAAAAATAAAAAATAATCAAGGGTCTTCAGACAACTTTAAAACATTTCACAGAAACTCCAAAAGAAAAATAATACTGGGACGAGTTGAGAGATGTGACCGTCAACCGTAGACGACCATATGGAGATTGATGTCAACATGACATCAGCGTCGGAATGCTTCTGATGATTTCCAAACTATCTAAAGTATTATAGGACAAAATCGAGTGCTCTAATTCCAAGCAAAGGTGTAAAGAGCCAAGAACATAGTGTTAGAGCAATGGGAAAAAGGAGAGAGGGAAAGATAAGGATTAAGAAATAGGTTTTGGGGAACATAATTTTCCCCATTTACCTCACATATTGTTAAGATTGCTCTAGAGAAGGAAATATAGAGAAGAAAGCTAGAGAGAGAATAATCGTGGTAGAGAATGAGAGAGTACCTTAGGGTTTTCTCCCTCACCACTGTTATTTATATATAATGAGACCAAAGTACAATAATACCCTTACGATAGATACCTAGTAACTTAACATATTTATATTAAATCACATCATGACACAATTACAATAGTATTCTTAAGACACAAAACAAATACTCTAACAATAATACAGCCTGAAGCTACCAATTGATAAAGTTTACAAACAGTGCCACTATAAACAACCTAGCATTAAAAATGCCAATCTAAGTACAAACTTGTTACACCTTAACACCTAGCGTACACCAAAACGTGGAAAACAGAGGTTTTAAATAACAGTGGCGGCAGCAGTAACGGTAACTGTGGTGCTGATGCAACTGCGGGGTGTGACGACCTTTCCATAATGGTACTGGCCATCAAGGGCTTGAATCCGCACTCCTTACGGAAAAATATACCAATACACATTTTTATTTTTGAATCTAATTTAGCGAGTTTAATAAAGAATTTCAGTTAGGCTTGTTTCGTTTTCAAACATTGCTAAATATATGTGATAATTTTTACGTCGGCTTTAAGTAGCTATGGAGAGTTTTCCTTTTGTTGGTTGTGTTTACTTTTCTTTACTTTATTGATTGTACTTATTGTTAAATTTCCTTGTTATGAAAAAATAATCTTGAATCATGTTGAATCTTAGTAATTATACTCTCATAAGCATAAGTTTATCACCAAAATTATTAGGTAACGACATTACATAACAGTTGTGGCCAATTGTTATCCTTGGGGAAAACAAAAATGGATTCACTCAATCAAAAATTTGAATGCCAGTATTTAAAGTATCACTCTGTCTCTGGTGAAAAGGAGGCTTTCCTTCTAAAAATTGATTCTGTGGTGATCCACTGAGTGGCAGTACCAGATTTTTGACATCTACTTGATGTTACTTATAAGTTTTCCCAAAATCAAAAAAGCTTAGAAGGATGTGATAACCAAACTGTACAGACTTCAATCCCAACCTGGTGATATAGTCTAATGATGGAATTGTCCTTGCCATCAGACGTTGAGCAACTACTTGACTCTATGAATGTTGAATTTGACCATTGATCAGTAGTAGAGGGTTGGCCATGCAAGCTTTTGTTAAGAATAATGGAAAGTCGTACCCTAATGGGTAGGCGAGCTCTTATTTATAATCAATTTAGAGAACACTATTAC